>JAOXNX010039172.1:0-14940 GCA_028566075.1 Solidago caesia | reverse complement strand
GTTAAAGACATTGATATTGACACACCTACTGGATCAACATACGGTTTTGATTTTGTGTCTTTTGAAGACATCTTAAAAAACAACCTACAGGATAACCAAATTATAGGTATGTCTATGGTATCTTTAGATTTAAGTATTTAAAAAATCAATTATTTTGTTGTTAACTACTAATATTTGAAGTTATTATGTTTAAATTGGTAGACATCATTGGAGCTGTTGTCAATGTCGGCAACATTATTACAGGAGAATACAATGGGAAGCCTAACAGGAGGAGAATTATATGTTTGGAGGATTTAAAGTAATTATTATACATACATGATTTAATGAACTATACCAGATCCATACATTCATTAACAAAATTTAATTTTCTCAGTGGGCGCACTATTGATTGCACTTTATGGGATGCAATCCTGGATGAATTTGGTGATTTAATCCAACAACAGAATTCAGACGGTCATGTTTTTATGATTATGCAGTTTGGAAAATCTAAAGAATACAGAAGTAGTCCTATCTCATATTTCTTAATATATTCTACAATATATACTTTATTTCAATATAACATCTCCGTTATCTTTCAGGAAGTTGTTCAGTTGGGTCTGCATTATTTGGAACTAGGCTTTTCATCAACACTGATATACCTCAACTCTCTGAATTTAAGAAAAAGTATGTATTGTTTCCCGTCAAATAACAATTTTATTCAAGTATAAGTAAATACAATCATAGTAATATTGATTAATCTATAAACGACAGGTTTCTAGCAAATGCGGCTAAACATGAAGCCAAATTGAAAGTGGGTTCAATATCTATGCAACCTGCCATTGCTGATCCTGGAAGTTTCTTTGAAGATTGCAAACCAATTTCATTGAAAGAAATACCTAAGCTGTACAAGGTAATAATATATATTCAATTCATATAACTTTTGGTAAATATACTTTTTTAATTGTGTTTATTTTTGTCTAAATATTGTACAAGATAACCTCAATTTTGAAAAACAACTCATATAACTTTTGGTAAACAGAATTTTTCAAATGTGTTTATTTTTAGCTAAATATTGTAAAAGACAATCTCAATTCCTGAAAACAACCTATTCAATACTAATGCATGTGGTTGATGTTTTTAATCTAGGACACACAATGCGTAACTGTTGCAACAATTAACAGTATTTGCAAAGACAAACCATGGTTCTACCTAGCATGTCGCAAATGTACATGTACAGTTAAACCTAATGATAATAATGCAAGCTCATCGACTGGAGTTAACAATAAATGGAATTGCCGACAATGTGGACCTAATGTTACTGCAGTTATTCCTAGGTACCTTCTTTTAACCTTTTTAGTTTGAAATTTTCTTCCAACCTTTGACAAAGGTTATTTGAAGAACATCATATTTTAAAGGTGAACTAAAAAAATTATTAAATCATATTGTTTAACTAATCTATAATAGGTACAAGGTTCAAGTACGTGTGGTCAATGAAACGGGGTCTGCTATGTTTTTACTTTTTGAAAGAGATATTAAAAAACTATTTCATACAAGTGCGTA
The DNA here is from genome assembly GCA_028566075.1 of Solidago caesia. Taxonomy (NCBI): domain Eukaryota; kingdom Viridiplantae; phylum Streptophyta; class Magnoliopsida; order Asterales; family Asteraceae; genus Solidago; species Solidago caesia. The sequence continues at coordinate 13,401 of JAOXNX010039172.1, read as the reverse complement.
TCAATTGCGTGGTAATATGACTGGAGATCCAGGTGAATTCCCCGATGAATTAGATGACATAGTGGGGAAAAAGTGTGTGTTTGTTTTCAAAGTTACTGACTGGAATTATGAAAAAGGGAACCGTGTTTATGGTGTAAGCAAACTAAGCAAAGATGAAGCTGTTATGAAGGCATTCTTCAAAAAACATGGCTGTGATGAGGTATACACTAAGTCATTTTTGTAACAATCTACATATATACATGTCCTAATATAATATAGGATTCACTATAACGAAAACTAACATTTATAATCATTCTTATTGTTTTTCACTTTAAATTTGTCAAGAACTTGGTTACTCCGGATGAAGATGATGATACAATCATAAAGAATTTGTCAACTGAAACTATCAAATCTGGTGATAAACGCAACATCATTGATGTTGAAGCAACAACAGATGGAAAATTGGCATCATCCGTTCCTAGGCGCACTAAAGTAAAGATAGAGAAGAATTAATCCTAAAACGAAGAGGCAGAAGACTTTTTTTCGATTATCTTGAATAGCATTAGTATTAGTATTAGTATGCAATCTAGATAGTTTATCCTACCAAATCTTACTTTTGATTCTAATTTGAACTATATTTTTATTAAAATTACAATTCTATTTTTTATGGGTTACATTTCAATTCAATGTTTGCTGTGATGTTGTTTACCCATGAATCTAAATGTTCATTAGTTGGGTCAAATAGATTTCAGGCTGTAACAGAACAATTTTTTAATCTCAGTAGCTTTAAAGTTGGGTCAGGTTTACCCAACCATCCCATGTATAAACAAAATCCCACCTGTGATGTTTGGTTGGTGGCTAACAACCTGTAAACCAAACTAAGTATACCCGTGCAAGATTTATCTCAACAAACACACTAACTAATATCCCCCAGCATATTGCAATTAATAGTTGAGTTAAAACTGTACCTCATAAGGCTTTAGGTGCAATCCTGACTTTAGCTATTGATGTGGTCAAAGTCAAGTTTGACCATTGATTGAACAGATCAAGTAAAGATGATCTCAACATAGTTAAAGACACATGATTTATTGTAGAAATTCAAAATATGAAAAATGGTGAATTACCGTCCGTCAAGTATATAATACATAAAAAAGCAATGCATTTCTTTACATCTGGTTTTGAAAACATAGAAAAATCACAAGGCTTTCAAAGTTGAAAGTTTATAGGTTTGACTATATCAGTGGTCAATATCAAGCAAATGCCTAAGCCTTTCCTTGAATGTTTTTTTTTTTAGAAAAAAAAAAGGAGAATGGGAATAAAGTAGCCAAGTAGGCAAGTCTCCCCATCAACTACGTACTATACACCTTGATTAACCGCTTGCTACTATATATGACTATATGAGTAGTCAAAACTTATACAAAACATGGTAATATTTATTAAAGAAAGGATAGATTTCTATATTTAAATGAAAAGTAATAAATATAGTTTTGGCCTTTGGGAACTCAAAAGGTAATGGAAAATTTAAAAAACACATAATTAAGAGGTATAATACTTATAATTTACAGTAATGAATATAAATATGTATATTGCTAATCTATACAGATCGAAACTTAATTTATATCAAACTTTCATGGTTTTTCGATTAGTTCATAGTTGGCTATTGAAATCAAATTGGTTAAATAACAAGTTTAACTTTACATTATTGTTCTCCATTATTTTTAAATGAAAGTTTACTAATAATTATAACCTGGATAATCCATTTACCTAAAAAAAGTTTACTAATATAACTAATTTCCATAAAAAAAAACCTTTATTACCAAATAAAAGCTATCATTATTGTTCTCCACATAAATTAGATATAAAAGAATATCGAACTAAATATACAAAGAATGCCATATCTATATATATATATTCATCTTCGTTCATCTATTCATACTCAAACCCCGTTCTTAATTAACCCATATTTTTAAAATAAAACATGCCTCCGAAGAAAAGGAAGACCTTAGAAACAACTATATCTCAAGTTAATCAATCACAAAGTTCTACTAATTTTTCTTCCGAGAGATGTTCATTGTTGGGAAAAAGACCACATGCAATTGCTGAAAGTAAGTTTCTTTTCATGAGGTTGTAATTTATCAAATACTTTAGTTATTATATTGGTTTTTATTTTTATTTTTTTGGGTAGTGAATACATAAGTAGTAGTTTAATTGTAGTAATTTGGAATTCAACTTGCATATTCATAAAATAAATAAACCACAACTCAAGTCAATAGTCTTATTAATCACCTTTAACATCCTTCTAGCAAGTTTAACCAACCACATTGACCAAGGCAGGTTCAAAGTCTTGCCCAATATATAGTCCTTATTCACCTATCTGACATAAGTAGTCTAAGTTATAAATAAACATTGATTGGATACATAATAACATAGAAAATTTTCCAAGCCTAAGACCTGAGCACAGCCATGTGATTCACATTTTAGGACCCCATATGATTTATAGAAAATCCTATTTGGATTGGTATCTGCAAGCATAAAAACTGCATAGTATAAATGAATAGAGATTCTAAAAATATAAACCAGAAACAAATATATCAAATATGTTGACACGTAGATATAATCAAATATACCAAATATAAATCTCATATTTAAAACTATTTGAAGCTTCACCATAAATATTTTGTAGTGTATTCTGACTCATAAGATTCACTTGCTTTATCACAGGAACGGAGACGTATTCACGTGGATCCAACAGTTTTAATCATAACACATCAGAAGCGAGGCAACGACGTAAATTAATACTAAACACCAAAAGGAACCCAAAATTGACAATCAACATGAGCCATGACAAGCTTTTAAACTCAGGTTATATTATATATATATATATATATATATATATATATATATTGTGCTGTGTTACTAATATATTCAACTCTATATATTTGAATACATGTAATATTAACAAAAACAATGATACAGCATCTACAAGTTATATGGTAAATGCAACTGAAGCCAGGAACACAAATTTCATCAACAATAACAGCTATGACAACATCTTAACCGCAGGTAATAATGTTATTAACATTGTTATATTGCTAATAATATATTCAGTTTTTTTTTATTTCATTATTTAAATACATGTAGTATTAATGAAAAAAATGAAACAGCATCTACAAGATCTAAGGTAAACGCAGCTCAAGCGAGGAAACGTAGGAGAATAATATTGGATAACAAAAGATGTGCTGCCAAACAGAATGTGGATCGTGATAATTTGAATCAATATCCACCTAACATACATGCTGAAACAAGGTTAAACTTACAAAATTCACACAACGGTAATAGAAGCACTGCAAATACAAAACGTAGAAGGAAAAATCAAAGAAACCTCCAACAACAATCATATGAAATATCGGGAATTTCAAAAGGTATTACCAACACAATATAATATTACAACAACCAGTTATGTTTATCTATACAAGATATAAAGTTGTCCTAATGTAACTAATTTTTATAATGAATAAATTAGAGTACTTAGATCATGGCGATCCAAATTTTATGTGTTCAAGATGTGGAGCCTACATGTGGTTTAACGAAACTCTTAGAGGAGGTACTCATGGCAAGAAAGAAGGTTATTCTCTATGCTGCCTTCATGGTAAAGTGGCACTTCCAACCAACACAAGAGAACCACCATCACTATTGGTGGATTTGCTAACCAACAATCACCCAATGAGCAAGAATTATATTGAACACATACGTGCTTATAATATGATGTTCTCATTCACCTCAATGGGTGGCAAGGTTGATTCAAGTTTAAACAAAGGGAACGGTCCGTACTGTTTTAGAATACACGGCCAAAATTACCATAGACTGGGTGGATTAATTCCTACCAGTGATTCTACTCCAAAGTTCTCCCAGCTATACATTTTTGACACTGCAAACGAGATGGCAAACAGAATGACAGCCGTTAGGTATGTGTGCTTAAAATATACAAACATAAAATTTAACAAATATAACCCCAAAATACATACATATATATATATATATATATATATATATATACACTGTGATATTCGATATTTGTTATTAACAATAGTTTGCTTCCTTATGTAGCTCAAAAAGACAAAAGAAAAATAACAAGGACAATGCCTCTAAGCTTGACACTAATTTGGCCACCAGCATAAAAGACCTTCTGGATAACGAAAACCCTTTGGTCAAGAAATTTCGCATGGCAAGAGACAGGTTCAACAATGATCAAGAAGCAAATATCCAATTGAGATTGATTGGAAGGAGAGCAAGAGATGGCCGAACATACGATTTACCAACTTCTGATGAGGTAGCTGCATTAATTGTAGGAGATATTGGAGACGCATATGATTATAGGGATATAATTATCGAAAAACAAACAGGTCAACTTAAACGTATAAGTGAATTGCATCCCCTCTACCTAGCTCTACAATATCCATTGTTGTTGCCATATGCTGAAGATGGATACCGACCAGATATTCCACATAGAGATGTAGAAGAAGATGGTACAACCAAAAAGAAAAAAACCAGAGTGACAATGCGGGAGTTCTTTGCATACAAGATTCAACATAGGGACGTTGGTTTCTCTTTATTGCTCAATTCAAGAAAGCTATACCAACAATTTATAGTGGACGCATACACGATGATAGAAGCAGAAAGACTGTCTTATATAAGAAAAGAACAAAAGAAATTTAGAAGCGCATCCTTGTCCACAATTTCAGAAGCTGTGGTGAATGGAAAAACCGACGCATCTAAAGTCGGTAAGCGTGTCATCTTGCCATCATCTTTCACTGGAGGGTCACGCTACATGGTGCAAAACTATCTCGATGCCATGGCACTGGTCAGAACTTTCGGTTATCCAGTTCTTTTTCTAACATTTACGTGTAATCCAAAATGGCCAGAAATTATAAGATTTGTAAAAAAGGAAAACCTTAATCCAGAAGACAGGGCCGAGACAATTTCAAGAATTTTTAAGATCAAACTTGATCAATTTATTAAGGATCTCAAAGAGGAGCATATTTTTGGACATGTAGAATCAGGTATGTTTAAGTTTTATATATATATATATATATATATATATGTTATAAAGAAAATATACCTACAAGTTATCATGTACTTATTACTTTTAGTATAAAATTTAAATAACATACCTTAAGAGCCGGTCCATTTCTTGCAGTTGTGTACACCGTGGAGTTTCAAAAACGAGGGCTACCACATAGTCACATATGCCTATTCTTGAGCAAAAAATATAAACTGCCAACCCCTCAACATATTGATAGTGTCATTTCAGCTGAAATACCAGACAAAGAAACAGATGCGGAACTGTACCAACTTGTGAGTGATTTCATGATTCATGGACCATGTGGTAGGGAAAACAAAGATGCTCCATGTACTGTTCAGGAAAAGTGCAGCAAAAACTTCCCCAAAAGTTTTTGTAAATCGACAACAATTGACGACGATGGTTTTCCAGTATATCGTAGACGAGATGATGGCAGGTCTGTCATGAAAAAAGATATCCCACTAGACAACAGATATGTTGTTGGATACAATAGTTATCTTCTGAGACGATATCAGGCCCACATAAATGTGGAATGGTGCAATCAAGTTGGTTCCATCAAATATTTATTTAAGTACATAAACAAAGGCAATGATAGAGCAACACTTGCAGTAACAGACAAAGATATAGATGAAATAGACGGATACTACGACTGTCGTTATGTTTCATCTTGCGAGTCAATCTGGAGAATATACTCATTTGATATTCATTACCGCACACCAGCCGTAGTTAGACTTCCGTTTCATGTGGAGGGAGGGCAAAATGTAACTTATGATGAAACCAACTCGCTTGAAGATGTTGCAAATAGACCATCAGTAAACAATTCAATGTTTCTAGCATGGTTTGAATGTAACAAAAGATATCCTTTAGCAAGAAAGTTAACTTATGTTGAGTTGCCTAACCACTTTGTTTGGCAACAAGATACAAGAGAATGGGCCCCGAGGAAAAACAAAGTCGGCAAGGGCAGTGTTGGACGAATACATCATGTGTCACCCGCATCAGGGGATTTATATTATTTGAGGATCCTGTTGAACAAAGTGAAAGGTCCGCGCTCATATGATGAGATTAAAACAGTCAATGGAAAGTATTATCAATCATTTAAGAAAGCTTGCTACGCACTCGGCTTGCTGGACGATGACACAGAATATATCGAGGCAATAAAAGAGGCAAGCAATTACGCATCGGGATCATACCTACGAAAGTTGTTTGCAATGTTGATTGTTACAGACAGTGTACTACAACCTGAAATTGTTTGGGCTCAAACATGGAAGCTGTTGGCAGACGGCATACTTCAAAGAGAACAGAGAACATTTCAAAGACCAGGCAATAATTTAGCTATTAATTTCAATAATAATTTAATATGTATATATTTGATTATTATTATTATTATTATTATTATTATTATTATTATTATTATTATTATTATTATATGCAATTTAATAAAATAAAATAATTATCTCAGGTTTGGAACTAAGCCCTGATCAATTGCAAAACTTGACATTGATTGAGATAGAGGGTATACTAAAAACAAACGGAATGTCCTTAAAAAATATCAAAAACATGCCGTATCCAACAGACTCGCAGATCTTCAATGGGAGCACAAACAGATTGATTCAGGATGAGCTTTGTTACAACAAAACAAGCTTGAAGATAGAACATGAAACACTTTTCAACAGCTTGACACCAGAACAGAAAAATGTATATGATAAAATTATAAATGCAGTGAGCTCGAACAATGGAGGAATATTTTTCTTATACGGATATGGTGGGACTGGAAAGACATTTGTATGGAAAACACTATCAGCAGCTCTCAGGTCTAAAGGAGAGTTGGTATTAAACGTGGCTTCAAGTGGAATAGCTTCATTGTTACTAAGCGGCGGCCGGACTGCACATTCTAGATTTGCAATACCTATAAACGTGAACGAGAATTCAGTATGCCATATCACACCGGACAGCAACCTTGCAGATTTAATAAGACATACAAGGTTAATAATATGGGATGAAGCACCAATGATACATCGACATTGTTTTGAATCACTTGATAGAACATTTCGAGACATACTGAAGATAGACATACCATTTGGAGGAAAAGTCATTGTCTTTGGTGGTGATTTCCGCCAGATTCTACCAGTCGTACCTCAGGGAACAAGACAGGACATTGTCAACGCTTCACTAAAGTCTTCTTACTTATGGAACTACTGTACTGTTTTGAAGCTAACTGTTAACATGAGATTAAAACAACGATCAAGCAACGCAGAAAAAAACAAGATCAAAGAGTTTGCAGAATGGATTCTAAACATAGGAAACGGAAGTGTTGGAGGGAAAAACGACGGAGAGGTAGAGGTCGACATTCCTGATGATTTACTCATCAAGGACAACCAAAACCCGGTTGATGCAATGATTAGTTCGGTATATCCGAATATGGTCTCAAGAATAAAAGAAGAGGGATATTTCCAAGAAAGATCAATCCTCGCTCCAACACATGAGACAGTGAACCGGATCAACAAACACATGCTAGATATGCTTCCAGGAGACGAAATAACATATCTAAGCTCGGATCAAATTTCACAAGCAGACTTGCCACCAACAATCAACAATGATTTGTACAGTCCAGATTTTCTAAATAACATTGAATTGTCTGGTCTCCCAAACCACAAACTAACCCTAAAGGTAGGCACTCCAGTGATGCTACTTAGAAATATCGATCAACCAGGAGGCCTGTGTAACGGTACAAGGTTACAAATCAAAAAACTCGGAAAGCATGTTATCGAGGCAAAGATAATATCAGGAAGTCATATAAACAACATAACGTTCATTCCTAGAATGCGGTTGACAAGCTCGGATAAGAAAATGCCCTTTCAGTTTCAGAGAAGACAATTCCCATTGTCAGTGTGCTTCGCAATGACAATAAACAAAAGTCATGGCCAGTCTTTATCCCAAGTAGGATTGTATTTACCAAGACCAGTATTTACCCATGGACAGTTGTATGTGGCACTATCAAGAGTCACAAGTCGCAAGGGCCTCAAAGTGTTGATCACCGATGAAGATGAGAAGGTAAAAACTACAACCATGAATGTAGTCTACAAAGAAGTTTTACAAGGACTATGAATGCTTCGTTATAATTTTTATTTTTTTAAGTAGTAAGAATGTTGAATACTATTTTACATCATTAGAATTTTCATTATTGGTTGTTTCTGTCTAAATATGAAATATGTTTAACCCTACATATGAAAAGAAAATTAATTAAATAAAAATATAAAATGGACAACAACAAATCGACAAACATCAAAATATGAAAATATGAAGCAAACTATAGCTTAATGATTTTAGTATTATATGGGACTTAGATTTGAAAGAATGTACAAATGAATGTGACAGACAAGAATGGATAGAATGATCGGTTGTTCAATTGAGTTTTATTTTTTACATTACAAAACATTGGTAGTGCACCTAACAATCGTATACAAACATGTAAATATGGTAATAAACTTATTAAAATTATCGTTTATATTTAAAAAGTTTATTGTAAATAAAATAAAATATAAATATAAAAAATTATGAGTCAACCGTGCAACGCGCACGGGTATTAGTACTAGTATATCCTAATAATAATAATAATAAAACCTAAGCGCTATATATATATACTAATTAAAACCATCTGATGGTTCTTTTCGTGTGATTTGCTTGGCAAAAACGAAACAAGAAAAGAAACCAATTAATTGGTTTTGGTGTTCTTGACCGTAACAAAAGAAACCAAAAACTTAGTTTTGTGGGTTTTTTTTTATTCGACGCAAGCAAGTTCGAACAAAAAGAATTAAAGACAAGCAAAGTGTTTGGCTTTTGGTGATTCAAGATCTAGCAATCTCCGGGTATTATTCGACGTGTTGTGTGTGAGATCATAGAAGGTTTTTACTTTAAAACCTAATCCGTTAGTCGCATTCAAAGGTCACTTCTTTGGTCAAGTCACAACAATAAAAGGTAATCAATATTATTTATTTATCATTTGTGTTAATTAATTGTATGCTATACATGATCCATCTATCCGCTGCGTTTACTCGTGATTATTACATGCTGCTATATTCCAACACGTATAACATCTGGCATTTAGAATTGAAATAGAAAAATATATTGTATGTAATAACAATCTAAATTACAAACGAGATAAATTTATTTAGAAGACTAAAAGTTTTTTCATTGGTAATATACAAATAAGTTTCAATCCAACATATTCCACGAAATACCATTGATACAAAATATATAAAAATATAATAAAAACATTTAGCTAATATGATTTACGGACTTGATGATCGTATTCCCTCCAACTCTGTTGCAACATCTTTCATAGTTGGCCTTAGCTTACCATTCAAATTTAAGCATCTTTTTGCAAGCTTAGCAACTGCTATGAGTTGCTCTTTTGGACCATCTAACACGCGATCATCAATGTTTTCCAAAATAAGCTCTTCTTCCATTGACAAAATCAGTGTTGCCAAGCTTCTCGATTCCCCTGGGCCTGTTGAATATATAGGCTTCTTTCCAGTTAAAAGCTCAACCAGAACAATCCCAAAGCTATAAACATCGCTTTTTTCTGTGAATTGGTTTGATTGAAAGTACTCGGGATCTAGGTACCCATAGGTCCCTTTGACTACGGTGCTCAAGTGAGTTTGATCCCCCATGACAGACTTTGATATTCCAAAATCTGATAATTTTGCTCTAAATTTTTCATCCAAAAGTATGTTGGAAGATTTAATGTCTCGATGATATATAGGAATGGAAGTTGCCGAATGCATATAGGCAAGAGCTCCAGCAACCTCAGTAGCAATTGTTATCCTGATACTCCACAACGTAGGAAACTCGTAATTCTCATCGTGTAAGAATTGGAAGAGATTTCCATTTGAGACAAATTCATATACGAGAACTGGGACTTCGGTTTCTAAACAACATCCCAATAGCTTTACCACATTCCTGTGGCTAATTTGAGAAAGTAAAAATACCTCATTGATAAATGACTCAACTTGAGTTTCATCTACCAGCACAGACTTCTTCACTGCTACTATTTTTCCATTTGGTAACATGCCTTTGTATACTGTTCCTTGCCCTCCTCGTCCAACTATTCTATTGTTGTTGTATTGATCAGTGGCTTTCTCTAACTCTCTCGCACTGAACATTCTTGTTCTCTCAATTGCATCTTCACCATTTGATGTTTGTTGTTGCAACAACAATCCACCGTTTCTTTTGAAGAACTTCTCTCTACGTTTCTTATCTTTCCTCTTTCGGACTACTTTGCTCATCCAAATTGCTAAAACTAGTATCCCAATGCAGAATAAAACACCTGAAAAGAAATACATCTTTTTAAACTTACACCATAATAGGTTTGATAATTATCATGCATGGTGAATATAAGATATTGAGAGTTGCCATAGTTGTAAAGAATTTTAAAAAAAAACAAAAACAAAAAAGGATTGTATAGATAGTGATGTGGCATAACAAATTAACCTCATATTAGAGGGTGTTTGGAATTGCTTGTTTATAAGTACTTATCTGTTAAAAAAAAAACAAAACCTAATACCAACCTGCTTATTTTAATAGTGTTTAAGCCTTATAAAATATATTGATAAACAGTTTTTAAAAAGGTATTTGTTATTGCTTATTTATTTAAAACCATAACAAAGATAAAAGTAGTAAAGTAAGCAATTCCAAACACCTTTTTTTCTTTTTCTTTTTTTGAATGACTAATTTTGATGACTGACAGACCGCTAGAGTATCATCGTGTTGCACCAGTGGTACCACCCGATCATGTTACAACATTGGCAAGTTACCAATTTATGAGGAAACCCAACTTTTTTTAGAAAATCCCTTATGAGATTCGAACCTGGACCTTATGATATCACTGAGCTTTATCCCACCATCAAGATGCCACTGGGCTATTTATATGATGGTTGGTCCACTTCATTTTGTATAAAAATTATAGTAACTTTAGCATTTCTTTACTATATTAATTAATTTATTTGCATTATAAATGAACCTGCAAACATTAATATGATGGAAAAAATGTGTTTATGAATATATATATAGATCACATACAAATGACAAACCGAGTTAAAGACTTTGCTGCCAGGCTAAAGTATATGTGGTCGTCATGCTTAAGGCAATATATCTTAATTTCATGCATTAAGATGATTTTAAAAACCAGGTTTGAAGATTGATCAGAAAGGGAAATAATTAATTAATGACAAGAAATGTGTTCATATGAAAGATCGAGTTACATACCTAATAAAATGAATATGATCTCGAATTTTTTTGAATGTGTAACTTGTCGTTCACAACCAAATGTTGAATTTGGATCGCCAAAGTATCCTAACGGACAAGTACAGTTGTAACTCCCTGGAGTATTAATGCAAATACCATTGCAAGGGTATCTTCCTAGATCCTCGCATTCATTGATGTCTATAAACCAATAGGAAAATAACCATGCAACTTAGAGAATTGCCATGAAAATTATCATGAAAAATATGTCCATGCATATGCTAAATTCTTACCAAACCTTGTTTCTTACTTAATTAACATAAATAAATAAATGTCGAACACTCAATTCACATAAACACATTATTACCTACTAGTTGGGCACCCGAGCGATGTGACGGTGACAATACGCAGCGTGTGAGATGATGTAACGACGTTAAATTTAAACCAAACATTTGTGTAAGAAAATGATAGCATAGTACCCACACAAAGTATAGAAGATAATGTTATGATGAATTACAAAAAATTATTATCATATTTTATAAAAGATAATGTTACGATGAATTGTAAAATATAACTTATAATAAATTAAATTGATAATTAAATAAGATAATTGTATAAGAAGACAAGAAAGGAAGTTTGACAAAACGAATAAGAAAAATATAATTACTAAATTAATAGGGATATTATAGGTATATGTCAGGACCAAGATTTGCTAACAAAAACTAGGTCGCTGAAGTATCTTCCCAGCGAGTTATCAACATGCCATTTCAGAAGATGATATGTTGATCTTATCCAGGATTTGTAAGTCAAATATGGGCGGAAAAATGAAAGAGAACACCTGATCCCAATGGGTCACATAACTGACAAGCAATAGATCATGTGATCTGTTCTATCCTTTTTGGGAATAATACAAGAATAGGTATAAGTCCATTCACAAGTTTCTCTTTCACCCGAAATGGCAAAACAACAAGAAGACAATTCAGAAGCATTAATTTTCAATGTACTTCACCAATGGATGGATGACAACCTCTTTCACATCAACATCCACGTCTTGAAGACTGTTGCTTCTCCTCTAGTATAAGAAGTAACACTTGGTGAAGACATTCTTCTTCTTGGTTGGTCCAAGAAAATTACTAAGTGTATTTTGTCTATTGTTTTACATCTTACTAAGTGTATGTATAAAAACAGTTGAGTCTTTAATTAGTCTAGACTCCACAACTAGTTCTTTAACTCGACCATTGTATCACCCGTTTATTGTATTAACATAATTATACATCATACAATTGGTTAACTCATTTGTGTGCTTTATTTTCCGTCATTTACTTTCTGTTTAATTATATGTTGTGCAAATTTGAGAACCAACAGTATATCAATAGGAAATTTTAGAATTTTTAATAATAGAAAGGGACATTTTATATCAACTTTGTAATTTAAGAAATGAAATGAGAAAGTAAAGAGGTAATATGGTTTATAAGGGATATAGATGATATCAAATTATAAACCAACTTAAGGTGACAAATATTTTGTCCTTTCAACTTTTAAGTCAATAGTAACAAATGATTTGTCCTTTGTGTTTTTAAATTTTTAGTTATAACCTTACACTTTAGTTTAATTTTCATTGTTCTCTATAGCTTTAGACGAGGTATAGCTTTAACTTTTCATTTCATCTACTAATTTTTTCCAATACTAAGATTTTTTTGAACTCTCAAACTTTTTTGTAGTAACTTTGTATAGCCTTTTAGTTTTTAAAAATTAATAGCGCCTGCTTAATTAGTGCTCTTAGTTTGAACTTACTGATGTTTTACCCGTAACACATAGTGGTTGTTCCCAGGGCCGGCTTTGAGGGTGTGCAAGGGGTGCCACCGAGCCGGGCCCACTCCCTCCAAGGGCCCCCTACCTCCAAGTGTTAAAGATGTTGAAACGGTGTTAGCCGGAAGCGTAGGCGGTGGTGGAACGACGACGTATGAATGTGACATGAAACTTTTGTGAAATGTGTCTAAGTGTGTCTGAGCCGTGTAAATGGGGATATATATAGTAAAAAGTTAAAACGAGAACCACAAAATTGTCGAGAACTGCGAGAACTAATCGTACACATGTGTAAC
>JAOXNX010039141.1:0-25849 GCA_028566075.1 Solidago caesia | reverse complement strand
TGGTGAAAGTCTCGAGCATTTGGCAGTCAGTGTTAAGCTTAACCCACATCATGGCTATTTAGCCATGTTGTGCTATGTAGATCATGCGGGGGGTGATGTATGATGCATGCGCTTCCCGGGTGACCACAACCATTGGCAGTAGAGTAATTCGGGTGGTATGGTTGATCACCTGGTGGTAACGAATTACTCATGGAATTGGTTATGCCTTTCCATAACGACAATGATAGACCACCGAAAGGTTTACCTATCAAGTCGGGTGTGGGGTTTCCTGGACGGCTTAACGGCCGCCTCACACAAACTCCTGAGCAGATTAAAGTGGCATAACCTTATGTTGTTATTGGCAGTTACGTAGTAAAGTGGATTATGTTGATTTGGTGATTAGTAGGCACATTATAGGATATGATTATCCTATTCGAGTTGATTATGTTGTTTGAGTGACTGTGCCTTATTGTATGCATGAGATGATACTATGATGTTTGGATTTGACATGCATTGTTGTGCTGACCTGTTGTCTTACTTAGCTTTTAAGCTAACACTTGGTTTTGTGGATATTATGTTGTGCCCTCAGGTTAGGCTTTGATGGGACGTTTGGTGGCTGGAACGTGAGTTGGGTAGCTTATACTGGAGCTTATGATTGTTGGCTTTAGTTACCCTTAGTGCTTTCTTTTGTGATGACTAATTATTTAGCCGTTTGGCGTTTATTATGCTGTTTGTGGATTTCTTATTATTATTGTGATGATATTAGTGGTAACACCTTTTGAATCAAATGTATTGTTTCATTGATTCCGTTAGGAATCAATTTGTGAAATTAAAAGTCGCTTTCGCATTTTGTTGACGAAACTTTGTTTAAAGTTCAAAAATTTTGAAATCCGCATTTTTATAAAAGTAGGGTGTTACAGGGAAGAACGTGGATTTTCAGGAATGATAGGCAGCATTGATTGCATGCACTAGCAGTGGAAAAATCGCCCAACCGCTTGGCCTATGGATATGACATGCATTCTTTGGAACACCAGTGTATTGTCAAGTCCAGCATCACATGTTAATTACACTATGCATGGTCGGGATTACAATATGGCATATTATTTGACTGATGGCATATATCTTTCATGGGTGCCTTTGTTAAGTCCATAACTTCTCCACAACTTCAGAAACACAAGTTGTTTAACAACAAGAGACGTAGAAAAGATGTTGAACGAGCATTTGGAGTTCTATAAGCTCGTTTTGCATTTCGTCGACACCCATGTCTTGTGTGGGAAAATGATATGATGGGTAAAATTATGATAGCCTATATAATCATTCATCATATAATCATTGAAGATGAACACGACACATAACTTCACTATTATGATCCATCAGAATTTCTAAACGACATACCTACAAATCGACAACAAAGAAGCTCTAATTAAGATGATGAACAACCTTTTCAATACTTTACTGAACAATAGGGCACAACTTCGTAACAGAGAAACTCATAACGCTCTAAAACACTAATTGTGATATAGGATACATAAAAATAAAAAACTGAAGTACAAAGAATAAGAAACACACCAACATGAAATTTCCTTAACAAAGGTAAATCAACTTAATCTAAAAGGATAACTGGAAGAACATTAGAATCAAACTATGGTGTCAAGGTTTGTTAGCCACATGTGATGAAGAAAGAATAATAACAATGCTTCTGATCAAGTTCTTTATGCTTCTGATCCACACCAATGTTTATAGAATTATGGAATTACTATGTCCCTCATAGCTAGAGCTGTATTCATCGTTTGTTGAAGACGATCGCGAGTCATCATCACTTACAAAGAAACATGAAATGTGTGACAGCTTATAGCTAGATAGCAAGGACACAAATGTTTAACAGTTATCAAAGTGTCGTTATTTGAATTAAAATAAACATTTTTTACAATCAACTATTTTTAGACTTGAAAAAAAAGTTCTTGTAGAACGGTCACGTACACACATTTACATTCTATTTTATTCATTCGTTTGAATATCTTCAAACAATAGAGTTTAAGTGTTTGTTGTAACGTTGGTTTGTTAGAACGGTTAGCTATTTTGTATACGATAGCAAGCACGGATCTAAAATTCCTTGTTTATATAGTTTTTGATTTGATTGGAGTTGAGTTTGTTGAGATATCCGGATTATATCTCGTCAGTCGTCACTTAATCGCTCGCGACTCGCCTTTCAAAATTCATTGAAATTGAACAGCTGCAGGCCCCGTCCAAAAAACACGCTCTCTAAAAAACTGGTCTATAATGGGCCTGGTCTAACAATCTAACTCATTTTATGGGTTAGAGAAAGTTAACTTTGCACAACCAATAGTACCAAGGTAAAAAAAAGTATTAGCTTAATTTATAGCTAGTTACTTTTTTAAACCATATAAATAGATAATTATCAATTATTTATTACAAATTTATATTTATATTTACGTTATCATACAACTACCACTAAAATGGCCTAGTGGTAAAAAGTTCTATTTTCTTACAAAAGATTTCAGTAGCCTCTATGAGTAAAAACTTTCGGGGTTGTCTGATAAATGGTCCGAAATGGTCACAAGAATATCCTAATGGTATGCGTAGATTTGAGTCAAAAATACTCGTCATACTCGGGTAGCTTGAACAGAGAAAACATTGAATGTTTACATAAAATGTTTACCGAAAATGTTTCAACGAAAATGCTTAGTGAAAATATTTAACATTCTCCATTTACCCGTTTATTATCATACAATTTACTTACATTTAAAATTTTATAGTGCTACTTTGAAATATAAGATCGGGCAAAGAAATGCAGTCTGAAATAATCATAGAATCTTTTGAAGAAGTCTACCCGTTTATCGCTAGATCTCCTCCTTTATGAAAAAAGGATTTACCTATTATGATTTATGGATTAGCTAAGAAATGTAAACGATGTGATTTTCTAATTTGTAAATCCATTATCCATATATATTGAAAGGAGAACAAAACCAGAAAATGAACATCTATCTATAAACGGATAAGATTTTCTTTGCTCAGGTTACTCGAGAAGGACAAGTCTTTGGCTCGGGTGTATATGTCCCAAATATGATATATTTGCGACTGTTTCCGAACCAAGATATTTATTTAAAAATATTCAAAACTGAGTACTCTTAGACGACTTTGATACTCGTTATGAACCTAATTCTATATATAAGTTGGACACATTTGTAAGTAACTTAGATTGCCAATTAGGAAAGGTGGGTAGTCAATTAAATGAATAAGGCTTCATTAATATAATAGATAGCTTAAGCGGGGGATGAAAATGATGACCAATTAGTTATTCAACTTCCGAGTTAGATAGTTTCAAGTGTAACGAATTGGTCCTCTAGATAACTTGGAAGACAAGACACTAAACTCACTTTAACAATACTTTTGATTACAATTAAATATTCATGTGAAAAATATACAAAATATCTATAATATTTTAATCGTTTTATATTGAAAATTCAACTAAAATACACGTTTTAAGAAAGAAACCAAAGGTTATTATTATTATGGTCATGTATTATTCATTAACGAAGAAGATCAAACAAACAAACATGAACATACAGTTAAGGATGACAACAGATCGGATATAGGTTGCGTAGAGTCATATTAATATTTACATCTATCGGGGTCGGTTATTGTAAAACAAGTATTAAACTAAAACAAATAAGATAAGATCTTGACCATTGGATCATGATAAAAATGATACACGAAGCTTCATAGAACACAAGTATATATAATGATGCACGAAGATTTTCATGATGCACAATGATTTTTACTTAAGAAAATAGGATTGTTTTATTTGTTTTACTTTAATACTTGTTTTATTTTAACCGGAACCTACATCTATATCCATTTAAACAAAATTCTTCAACCATGTCCATATTAATTGGATTAAGCAAGTAAATAATAAATATTTGATTATAAAATCAAATGAAATCAAAACATAATTTGGCAGAATGAGCAATAAGATAAACACTAGGCAATATAATTAATGTTAGTTTATAATAAAAACTTGATATCTATTGTTGTATTATAAAAATTTTGATGATTCACGTGACAAGAACAGAGAAATAATATCATCAGCATTTTCATAAATTAAACAATTATAAACAATCATCAGCATAATCCTACTATAATGTACTAATAGTACATAAGAAATCTATATCTAGTTGATTATAAATTTATAATACCATGATATAACATTAACACTGCGTAAGTTTATAGTTTCTTACTTTTAATATGTATGTAAAAGTTTATTTCGGATGGTAAATGAATAATCCGTGAATGAAAAACCGTCATGCATATTCATTCTCATTTACTTCATTCATATCCACTAAAAGTGGATCGGGTTAGACAAATATCCATCGAATCAGGTAATACGACGATAGTGGTTATTATATTATATTATATTATATTATATTAAAAAAAAAAGGTAATAGGGGGAACCCTAGCCCCGGTACCACAATTGAATACCCATCGACTCACCCCGTATGAGTCTTATGATGCCGGTTCAATACCTTCATCCTAATCCCCACATGATCTGGGCATCCCGAAGGATCGAACCCGCGTCTTTAAAACTTCACATGTGGACCTAGGTTTCATTGGCAATGAGTACCTTAAAGGAATGGGCAAAGTGGGGATCGAACTTGGGACCTTAGGGTCACCAAGTGCTTGCCTTATATACCTATATTAAATGTCATGGGAATGAATAGCCAACACTACAAAAAATCTGACATTTGGAGACGACATTTGTAACGACAAATGTCGTCTCCAAATCTTGGTCACCTATTGTTTTCGGGGACGACGTTTGCGACAACAAAAAGTGGGACCCACAAGCAAAGAAAAAAATTAGAAATTGAAAATAAAAAAATTTCGGAGTCGACATTCAGAGACGACAATGTCATCCCCAAATGTTTATTAGTTTTAATTTAAAGGAAAATAAATAGATTTAAAAAACTTATTTTTATTACATTTGGAAACGTCGTCTCCAAAAGTAATTTAATTTTAAAAAATAAAATCAAATAAATCAGTTTTAAAAACATATATATTACTTTTGGAGACTACAATGTCGTCTCTAAATGTGAAATAATGACGTCATATAAATATTTTTTGCAAAAAAAAAAATGGAAAAAAACATTTGGGGACGACACAGAGACGACAATGTCGTCGCAAATTTAAAAAAAATGGCCAGAATTTGGCTTTTTTTTCTGTTTTCCACATGGTTTTTTCCCAGGCAATTTTTCCGCTAACGGAACACCTGTATTCTAGCAACTATATCAACAACAACAACAAACCCAAAATCAACATACATTACCTAATTAAACAAGTACCGAAGTGTTATACCGAAAGTCTAACAACATTAACAAAAGTCTAACAACATAAGTCTAACAACATCAAGTCTACCAACATCAACAAAAGTCTAACATCAAGTCTACCAACATTAACAAAAGTCTAAAAACATGAACAAGTTAGAACAAGTAGTTTTAAGAAGAAGTTCAACGTTTGATAACATAATACCATCACTCAAAATCATCATAACCATCTTCATCCTCGTCCTCGCCGACGTCCTCCTCGTCCTCGTCCTCGCCCTCATCCTCAGAAGGAGGAATCTGGATACCCGCCTTTGTTAGCGCCTTATACATTGGTCCAATCTCAGACCTCAGTTTCGCCAACATCTCATCAACCTGGGCCTGCGTGTATGTCGTTTTGGTTGTCGGGGAGCTTGAGGAAGATATATACCCGCATTTGGGCAGCTTCTGGCCTATAGCACGTGACCAACCACGTCGTTCACCGAGGACATCCATAACAATCTCGGCATCTGTCATGCCGTCGCTCGCCCGGTCTTTTCATTTCTCAACCATTTTGTTCTGCATAGTTACAACCACTGTTGCAAAACTCCCCGAGTCGAGCCGAGTACTCGCTACAAGGTAGGGCGTCGAGTCGGCCGATTTCTCTGAGTACTTCCCGACTTGGCCGCTTTGACCCCCCGAGTACTCCCCGCATAGACCCGAGTACTCCCAACTCCCTAGTCGACCGACCTAGAAACGTCTAGCGACTTCCGTAACCTTGCTCTGGAGTCTGGACGATTAGAGAAGTAGATCGAGATACCCCGTGTTTGACGAATATGTGAGCATCTAACACTAAATTAGACATAAGTTAAGTATCTTAAATTAACAATTAGAAGATATAATTAATTAATATCCTTATATATAAGTAAAAAAAAACGTTAGTAGAGCATCTTTTAAGTTTTAACTTTTGGTTTTCTCCATGTGTATATAAGAACCGTTTTGTGTGTATGAAACATCACAAAGAAATTATTCATTCATAGGCTAATTAAGCGTCAATATTCCTTCTCTCTCTCTCACACATCTTTGGAATCCAATTCATTCCACTCACGTCATACACATATACATATATATATATTTACTTATTGTAGATTTGTAGTGACAAAAAACAAACATCATTTGATTGGAACAATTTATATATATATATAGGATGAGATTCGCGGTACTTTTATGCGCAGATGATACTGATTATGTGAAGGACAAATACGGGGGTTACTTGGGGGTATTCACGAGAATGCTGGCAGAGGAAGGCGAGGTTTGGGACGTGTTTCGTGTGGCGTGTGGACACTTTCCTGATGATGAACAGATTGGAGTTTACCAAGGTTTTGTGATCACAGGTAGTTGTAATGATGCACACGGTGATGATGGTTGGATATGTCAGCTTCTCGCTTTGCTCAATAAGTTGGATTCAATGAACAAAAAAATTCTTGGCATTTGCTTTGGTCATCAGGCAAGTTTCATTTATTTATTTTAGTATGTTTCGTTTATCCAAGTACTTTACTTGGCAAAGGTGGTTACAACCGAGTACTCTTGACTGAGTGGAACCTTACCTTTGGATGGTGAATGTGTGTTCTATTAGAAAGTTTTCATTTAAAAAAAATATATTTTAATATAAGACTTTCTTTTTAAAAATGCAAGGATACATTCTCTTTTTTTCTATAATTTTAAAAAAGTTTTTAAATCATGCTAGAAAGATACTAAAGACCAATAAATGTGTTGGTTACATCTGGTGTTTTGAGTTTTTAAGTATCATTTAATACCTACCAATGTTGATGCCAAAAATTTCCTTCTTTAGATGTAATTTCTCATTTACAAAAGATTTTAAGATACAAATTTATTTGAAGTTAACTCAAATCAAAAACGTAATATATATAATTATTAACAATTGTATTGTGACAAGTGAACAACAAAATGAAGATATAATAACCTATTGTTGTTGTAATTGTAATTGTAAATATAATATTTTGGTGTTTGTCCGGATGCATTTAATTGTTTGGATAAAACATACTTAAATAACTTGAGATCAGTTTTGAATGAAAATTTAAATCTTCGTGAAACGCAACAAAATTTAAATATGCAATGGATGCCGTTCATTGTCAAATGACAAGTTTCGAACGGAATCGGGTGAAGTCTTGTTAAAATAAAATCATGTTAAAGCTTCTTAATAAGGAATCGTGCATGAAACAATTAATAAGTAATTTGCATAAGTTATAACAATCAACAAATCATTGGAATTAGAATTGGGTATATAAAAAACATTGCCGCTGAGTCTAAATTTGACGTTAAAAAAAAAAAACAACAATAAACCACCATATCATCTTCTTTGATCTCTCTCAACAAGTTTTGGATCCCATTGATAACAAAAATGTTATCTGACATAGTAAATTGATCCTTTTCTGACAACAAACTTAGATTCAGATTTACAGTTATAAGACCATTATAGTTACGTGTTCCATAGGTGGATATTATTTTTTAAAATACCAGCTTGTTAATCTTATCTAAGAACATTATTTGCAACTCGACTGGATCAATACAGTTGTCATCTCCAATTTGAATGATATACTATTAATTATTATATTATGTAAAGCTAATTGGTCCTACTTTATCAACATTATATCAACTAATATGTAATAATAAAATTAGACGAAGAAATTATTAAGTAAATATAAATCAAGAGTGGTTTCTAATAATTCCACGGTAATTACGTATGACTAATCAACCCGGGTCATTCTTAATTGTTAATTAGCTTTTGTAATCCACGTAGGATATCTACTTTATTGAACCAATCCATCAATAGATGGAATGATACCGTCACAATGTGTGTTTGAAACTTGTCAAAGGCAAGTGAAGAAATTGGGCCTACATGTGAAGTTAAGCATGTAGTTAAGAGACGCGAGTTCGATCTTTAGGGATGCCCAAATCATGTGGAGGGATACCCAAATCATGTGGGTATTAAGTGAAGGTATTTTACCGGCATCATAACCCTTACGAGATGGATGATGGAGATTCAATATGGTTCCGGGGACAGGATGTCCTTCTTTACCTTTTATTTTCTCATGTGTGAGGATGATGAGTCACCGGACATGAGTTCTATATGGTGTGCGCTCTAGGTACCAAGACTGTACATGGGACCAGAGAGTTCCGAC
This sequence comes from Solidago caesia, assembly GCA_028566075.1. Taxonomy (NCBI): domain Eukaryota; kingdom Viridiplantae; phylum Streptophyta; class Magnoliopsida; order Asterales; family Asteraceae; genus Solidago; species Solidago caesia. The sequence goes on along the minus strand of JAOXNX010039141.1, from coordinate 17,352 downwards.
TCATTTACCCTAGATTGGTATTGCTCCTGGTATTGTTTAACCCCATTCTTAAAGTGAGATCAATAATGAAATTCCAATTGAGCTTGTGGATTCCTTAAACCACTCATGATGCTTATTAGAATTTGCATTAAACTCAATTTTTTCTACTTCGGTTTACAGGTTTATATGTTAATATTTTCTAATAGTACCCGGGTATTACCCGGGTTGATTAGCTAATATCAACTAATAATTGATAAAAATAAACAAAAAAAATTATTATTAAGTAAATCAATCAAGAGAGACATCATTATAGGATTTTTGGAAGTGAAACGTTAAGATGTGAAATCATTATTTGTCTTAATATTGTAGGTAAGATAGATATAGATTGGACAATTATATATATCATTGATCAAACTTTCCCTTATGATTAAAGATGCATAATTGCATGACCTTCTTGTCACCACTTAGAATTTACTTTGTTAACCTTTGTTTCTATTTTTGACAAGATGAAATAAATTGATTTGGATTTTTGAAAAATGTGATGGACCTGATACCTATATATACATCAATTCATGATACTACGTGATGCCTCCCTATTCATCACTATACTAATTAATCTAAAGAAGTGCAATTATAATGATTGATGTTGATTTTAACTATTTCATAATCATAACTTTCTAATATTAATTAATCTGTTTTTAAACTTTTTCCATAATTATTATGCATTTTTATAAACCATTTACCTTGTTTATACCAGATACTTGCCCGTGCCTTGGGAGGTAAAGTTGGCCGTGCGACTTCAGGATGGGATATAGGGATCCAGACCATCAACTTCGTATCTTCCACAAAACTATTCCCTAGTTTGGACACCCCAGTTACGCTCTCATTGATTGAATGCCATCGTGATGAGGTACATTTTTTCTAAAATTTAGTATGGGTTAATGTTAATAATGTCAATATACGTACCAATGTTTAAAAACAAACAAATAGGTCCAAGAACTCCCTCCCAAGGTGGAGGTGTTGGCATGGTCAAATAAGACTCGAGTGGAGATGTTCAAGTACCGCGATCACATCATGGGTGTGCAAGGACACCCAGAATACACCAAAGATATTCTTCAGCATCTCATTGACCGCCTTCTCCATCGCAATCTTATTGAGGTATAACTGCATCATATTATCGTGTTTATTTTCGTCATGAAATTCAGTCCACATAATGTTACTAACTTTATTCTGTATTCAACATATACACAGGATTCATATGCTGTCGAAGCCAGAGCTAAGATGGACGAGATCGAGCCTGATAAAGAGGCTTGGAAGAAGCTATGCACCAACTTTCTCAAGGGTAGAAAATGAGAAGCATGAACTGATGTACTTAATTCTAAGAAATAAAGTTAAATATTAGTTATCATTGGTGCTTGACAAAATATATATGAGCATATAAGCTCATGGCAGATACCAATTAGAAAGGCTTCTTGAAATCCAACCACTAGCCCTAAAATAACTAGACGAAAACTTGGTTTTGGTTTGAAGTTGTGGATGCAAATACATTCGCTTACCGCGTGGTAAGTTCTGGCCTTGCCATACGACCATTACAGGACATGTCTACAAGATCATGTAGAAAAGAGACTACCTTTTTTGCAACTTACGTTTAAGAAAAGAAAACTAGATGCCACAAAGATAGTACGCATAAGTGATAATCAAGCCGTCATTCCTACATTGGAAGCCAGACTGGAAACATTTATCAACGATAACAGGCATAAAGCTTAGGTTGGAGTAACACGATTGTCAATGACTGGATCCTAAAAGCGGCCGAGGGGAGAAAATATACGGCCACATACACACAAAGAGAGCAGAATAATGAACGGAAGTGTGCAACGCTCTTTGCCAGACTTGTTGAGGATGCTGTCACGGTCAGGGGAGTTTCCATAGTTTATAAGTTGTACTATTCCCAATATGATGAACAAGACGTGTAAAGGCGTTTCACCGACTCCACCATGACAAACCCTCCACATAGACATCTAAAGCCAAATCCTTGCCACAATTTGGCTTAAAAGGTAGCAGACGATTTCAAACAGCTACAAACTGATTACTATAATGAATATGTATACGTACTACACTAAAAAAATGGTGTTTATCGCTTGAATAAACATGATGCCATAGGTGGAGTGGTGGACACTTTTGATCATATATCAACATAAGAAAAAGGATAGATGAGTAGCTCAATATGCTAATATATTCATACATACTAGCACAATATACTGAAGCAGCCTGCACCCAAATGCATAATACACAAAAGCAAATCCACACAAGACACCAACAGGGATCATGCCAAATTCTTTTGCAGCTACGTAAAGGAGGACATTATTTAAAACATACTCTCTGCTAAAAAGAGAAATGACACAAACATCCATGTCATTTATTGGCAAGCAAAGTATCCTAGTTCATATCTCCAAGATCACAATTCAATTATTGGTACTAAATGTGAGCACCAAATACTAGATTACTAACCCACCAATACCCAATAAATATAATCAATAAAAGTTTCAGCATATCATGTGGTGGTAAGAACAGTTTACTCAAACTGCAAGGGCTGAGTTCTTCCTGCACTCTGCCAGCATATCCATGTAGAATTGGCACTTGCTGATGTCACTTCCGGAGCTGTTAATACACTGCATGAGTACCAAAATTACATCAAATTCAGAAATTCTAAATAAGTTTCATCATTCATTTTCCCTCTACATGGATATCATAAAGGAGATTCATTCTATAGTAATCCAAAAGGTAAAAAGGTCCGACTTCCATAATCCAGGATATACCGAAAAAATGTTTCTTTTATATCATGTTTTGCAGACATCTATCCGAGTTGATGATGTTTGTGACATCCCAAGTATCCAGGCCTCAAACACTACAGATGCATATCAATTCTTAGACTACTCCCCACATATTTATCTTTTTCCTTTACACTTCTACTATTCCATTAAAAATTTAAAAATTCACCCGTTGCCCACTCTTGCAAATGGCCAACAGTTACAAGAGATCACTATAAACCGAAAATATATGTTATCACGGAATGTTTAGTTATACGAGTTGCTATTGTAATTGTGTTTCTCAACCATAAAATTGATGTTTTATTGATGCCGCAAGCGACATAAGAGAAGACATGTGCAGACAGAGTTAGAGACATACATCTTGGAATGCCTTGGAATGCATGCCACAGGCATCAGAGAAAGAACTGTTTGTAGAAGCAGCAGCAGCCTCTGGAGCAGCGGAGCCAACAAGTTCATGCTGAATTGTACGAGGACCCACAACAGCATCCACAGCCCTGTGAGCAACAGCGCTTCCGGTACCAAAAGCCATGCCTACAAGGAACAAGAATACATGATAAGAAAAAGGAACGCACATTACAATTTTAGTTCAGAAACAGGTCATGTAAACGTAGCTATGCTGACATACCTTGAGCTATGGTTGAACCAATGCCTCCAAGCATTGATCCACCACTGCTACCCTGAACAGGGGCGGGAGGTGGTGCACGGTTAACTGCGAAAACAAAATTCCAAGTATTAGATGTAAACAAGTCGCTACAAATGTCTCGAAATCCAGACCTGGTAAAACGATAATAACAAACAATACATAAGCAGTATTAGACATTTACCTGGTGCAGGGGGGTTGCGAGCTGGAGCACGAGCAGGTGCACGAGCTGACCTTCCTGCAATTCAGGGTGTTAGCACATGACCTCCAAATACAAAGCCAATTACTACAGTACAAATAGTTAAAACGTGACACCCTCTAAACATAACAACCAGAAATACGTATCATTTCCATCTTGTCTAAAAGAATTATTCATCTAGATTAATGAATGGGTAACCTGTGTGCCGCATTTCCATGCTAGCTCAGGAACAACTCAATTACTCAAGCAACTTACTCGCATTCCTTCTATGCTTGGCTTAACTCCTTTTTTTTACCATCGAATCCCTGACACCCTTATATCATTTCTTTTAGGTGGCTAATATATATTACTAGTTTTCGAAATTCCAATACACTTGATGCAATGCTATGATCTAACTAGTATAACATTAACCTTGTACAATCCCAATAGCATATAATTAACAAAGCAAGGTTAAAAATTTGCTATTTTTAACTAAAATATCCTAACCGCAATAAAACTACATTAATTAATAAAATTAAAATACACAATTAAAACCGTCATATTACTAATTTTTCAGCTCAAAACAACATACAAATATATATATATATATATATATAACCATAAAATATACATACAGATGAACCCTAGATCAATGAAATGATGAGGTCTGGTAAATCGGTGATTATATAAAAATAGATAAAAAATAATCGAACATATATATATAAATAAATGAAAACTTAAAATTAAAATCTGAAATGAATTTGGTTAAGGAAGCTGACCACCGGAGCTTCTGCGAGGCATGTTGATTTTTTTTTTAGAGAGAGAGAGAGGCGGCGAAAACTAGAGAGAGTTATTTATATGTAAAGTTGAAAATAAAAAGGATTGAAGGATTACTGTGTGGGTGTGTTTATATAAGGAAATATGTGTGCTTTAATGGTTGGAAGTTACGCTGGATAAGTTGTATAATGTGGTGTTAGTAGATAATGGTTGAATTTGTAACACGATTGTGTCGTTGTGGGTGTAATCTTCTGGAAGCGTCTAGGTTTCTTTTATAAAATATTAAATTTGATTTCGAATATTGTCACAAATGGTACTCATGGTTGATAAAATTTGAGTTTTAAGCCCTGTGTTTTTTTTCACCAAGTACCTATGGAGTATGATTTTCATTGCGAGCAATCCTTGTTACTGACTAACGTTAGTTTAATCTATTAAATCCCTCATGTGCAATACATAGGAGTGTTCAAAACCGAATATCCGAAAATTCGGATAGTGGATTTGGCCATCCGAATCCGAAATTTCGGATATCCGAATATTTCGGATTATCCGAATATCCTAAAGTTTTATTTTAAAATAAGATCAAAGATATAAAATTATTATAGACATACATAAAAACGTCTTAATGCAAACACAAGTACATAACAGATGTCTTAAGACAATTTATAAAAATTATTATATTGATTTCAAGGTTGGATATGATCTCAAAAAGTGAAATTGTGTGTTGTTGCTTGTAATTGTATAGGGGAATTGAAGGAGTTGCATATTCAGTGCAAAGATATGCATTTTTGGGGAAATGATATAGCAAAGTTTAATGTTAAGATAATATATAAATTTGACTGTTAACAAATCAGAAAATAAAAACATTTTACATCTCTTGGTAGTACTCACTGCAAAGCCAGAAAGCTGCATTTGACTTTTGTGAGTCAAAGGGAAAGTCTGCAAGAATATGTGCTAAATACAGTCACTTGTTACGAAAAGTGGTATAAAAACTCTTGAGTGAGAAAAATGTCGTTATGTTATAATGATTTTTGTATCCTTATTGAATATGAATGTTACTATGTTTGACACAAAAAGATTGGGGTTACTGATTGTTGTCATGAAACAGTGTTTATCTATTCTCCTGAGGAGAAATTTGGTTTCAAACTCCGGTTCGAAGAGGATTAACTTTTTCGTTATGCGTTGACTAGGTTGTATTATCAGTATATACCGGAGAGAAAAGAGTACCCTGTTTTATGTCGGAAACCGGCAGTTGAAAGTACAGGTTGGGTGAAACATTTGGTCAATTTTGCAAGAAGAAGATCTGTTAATGAAGAAATATTGCTTGATTGGAATGAAATTGCAGAAGAATATGGTAAGCAGAATCATAGACTATTTCAAATTATTATATAGAAATTGCATATTTCTTAAAGGCGGCCAAATGGGCGAGTTGGGTATTGGGTCAAGGAGGGTTAATGTTGAATTTAGGGTGAAATGGATTTGTTAGAAGGATGCTAAAAATGAATATGAAAGAGAAGAGTTTACTGTTGAGTCAAACTAATTGTTGCTCTATTTCTCAATGAAAAACTCAACATACATGATACATAAAACATTTAAATAGAAAGGAAATTAACTACTGCTACCAAATTGTGGGCATCCCACTTCCCACTAAACAGAACCTACCCAAAAGACTAGGATCACATACTAGACTTATTCATAACAAAAAAAAATTAACTTAAACAAATAAATAGTCAAACTTTGCCAACTAAGCGGCCACCTGGACGCCAACTCAGCATTGATATTGCTACTTCAACATCCCCTCTCAATATCATAATTGATCATTCCCATACTTTCACAGTGTTGTTTCAGCTTGGCGCCACTTAAACTTTTAGTTAAGCAATCTGCTACTTGATCCTCTGAATCAACAGCTTCCAAATCAATCTCATTCTTCAACACCTTTTCTCGAACGAAATGATAATGAATCTCAATGTGTTTTGTTCTTGCGTGGAACTCCGGATTTTTTGCTAACTTTATAGCTGAAATGTTGTCACATAGCAGCTTTACTGGATAATCAACTTTCTGATTTAAAATTCGCAGCAGCTCCACCAGCCATACACATTCTTGAGCTGTCATAGCAGCAGCACGATACTCGGCTTCGATTGTAGAGAGCGAAACCATTGGTTGGCGCTTGCTGCACCATGAAATGGAACTTGAACCTAGCAGAAACACATATCCAGTGATCGATCTTCTTTCATCCAGGTCACTTGACCCGTAATCTGCATCACAATATCCATTCAACCTTGCCTCGGGTTCTTTTCTGAAGCACAACCTTCCCAGGTCCTTCATCTTGAATCGGGTGCACAAATTTGCTTTGAGCAAATCAATTTCATCTTGTATATCACCTGTCTAAATCAGGTCATCAACATGTGTGTTTGGTAGGCAGCTTTTAGGAGCTTTTAGGGGCTTCAAGCTTTAAGCTTTTTGGAAAAAGCTCCTATTACATAAAAAGCCTTGTTTGGTTAGGAGAGCTTCAAGCTTTTAGTTTGGAGCTAAAAGCTTCAAAATCTAATGCTACATTACCAAGCGTTTAAAATGGGCTGCAAGCTTTTAGTGTGTAAAATTACTTTAATACCCCTTCATCATCCTTTAGCAATCCCTCTCAAGACCCCTTCACCAAATAAAGATGAAGACGACAACCCAGATGAGAGTATATATGTATTTAATAGTTACAGAAGAAGACAACCTAGATGATGACGACGTCCCTTCCATGAGAGATCTTTATTAACAAATAAAGAAGAAGATAGACGCAGATGATGATGATGATGATTTTCCTGCCTTCAAGCCTTCCATTATTGTTATGTTTTCTTTTTAAGCAATATAATGATAATGATACTTTTTTTTTTTAATAATAAATAATACCTAAGGAGGAGAGGAGGAACTATGGATGAAACAACATGTGGATGATGATAAACTACTAGTACTTTCTTTTTTGTTGATAGAGAAAGTGGTTTTTTTTTTGCAGAAGTTGATAGAGAAAGTGAGATGTTACATATTGAGACCATCATTTTATTTCATTTCAAGTCTCAACTTTATCTTCAGTTATCCAAATCTTTCAGATGCTAGCAATCATTAGTTTTTGTAACTCTTTCCTTATTTGCAGGGTATGTTCACGTAGGTACATGTAGAATATCACCCGACCACAACTTTCTTGCTTACACTATTGATGTGACTGGTGAGGAACACTTTCTTCTTCAAGTTAAGGATCTCCGACGTGGGAGCGTTATTCAATCATCAAGAGTTGAAGATGTTGTAAGCTTGGCTTGGGCTCAAGATAGTTGTACGTTATTTTATACCCTTTGTGATCAGGGCCAACGACCATATAGGCAAGCTTTATAAACATATTTATATGATTTAAAATTATATGTACCATTCTTACAAACATCACATGTTTCTCTTATATGGACAGAGTACAATACAAAAAACTGGGATCCGATCCTGTTAGTGATGTCATAGTATATACAGAAAAGGATTCTAGCTTCTGTGTCGACATCACGAGCACAAAGGATGGAAGATTCATAACAGTGAATTCGAACTCGAGGACTTCATCTGAGGAAGGAACTTATCTATGTCCCATTATTTATATATTCTGTTTTGAGGTGGCAAGATGGGCCAGTAAGGAGGGTTGCATAATGGGTCAAAACTTGTTCAGGTTGAAATGTGTCATTTTTAGTACGGATAAAATCATGTATGGTTGATCTGAAAACTCCGATTGTCCATTTTTTAAAAAGATAGATAATAGTTTTATGTAAATGTATAACTTATGACTTCAAAAACAATGTTATTTGCATTTATCATGTATATCTTTAAGAGCGGCTTTAATTACGCTTGGCCTGTTCCAATATTAGCTATAAAATTCTAGACGTTTGACCTGTTTGAGATAAAATGCAACCTAAAATGACCGTTCATAGGCAAATGGATGAAAATCGCCACTTCTACTACTTTTGGTTTTTGGAAGACAACTCATGGTTTCTTTTGAATCTTGATGGTTACTTTGCAGGTGTACATAATAGATGCAAATAACCCAAAAGATAGCTTGCAAAAAGTTCATGAACGTGTTTCTGGTGTACAATTCTTCTTGGAACATCATAGAGGATTCTTCTATGTTTTAACAAATGCACCTCTCTGTAATGAAAAGAAGTTATCTGATGGAAACTATTCCTTAGCTCGATGCCGTGTTCAGGATATACAGTCAACTAATTGGCAGGTATTTTCTTAATGATATATTCTGGAGGTGGTAAAATGAACGACTCGGCTAATGTGTCAATTCTATAGCTCTTAGCAAGGGTCAGAACGGCCAGGGTTGGGTTGGTTTGGCCCGAAACAGCTATTATCTCATTCTTAAATACTTTTTTAGTAGAACGATTACTTTCTTAAATATGCTACTAAAGTTTTTATTTATTTATAATACTATTATGTTTAGATATAATAATTTAGCTATTTTTTAGCTGTTTTTACCCCCTTTTTCTTTTTTTTAATAAACATATCCTGGATTGACTCGTTCTAAACCAGTCAAAATTGCCACCTATAGTGTTTCTTTTTTTATTTTCTTTTCCTTATGAAGAGTATTCCCATTTGGTGTTACATTTGTTGATGTGTTTATGTTAAAACGATTGCTTTTTGTCCTAGAAAATAGTTGTACCCTCTAAAGGTACTAGCATACAAGACATGGACATTTTCAATGAGCATCTTGTGCTTCACCTCAACGGAAAGGATTCCTTAATAATTTGTTCCATCAAAATGCCCATTCAATCGGACAATGAGGTATATAAGTTTTATATGTACCAGTTTTTTAGTTAACGGAGGCAAGTTCTTTGAGTGTTGTTAATTGCAGGAAGAAATGGAAATTGAGGACCTTGATCCATGGTATTTTCCTATACCATCAAAATCATGTAGTGTTGTTCCAGGCTCAAATCATGACTTCATGAACTCAGTATATCGAGTGGTGCTTTCATCTCCAGTGGTATTCATTCTAACTTAATTTACTTCTTTTAATGTATATTTGACACTGATTTCGTAGTTCATTTTTGTCTCTTGAATGCTATTAAAAAATAATTTGAAACTAATTTCAGACATCCATAGTTCATTTAGGTATTTAATCTTTCAGATATGACACTCGCAATTGATTATTGTAAGTTATAAGAACAAACAATGTCTTTGCATCAGTTGTAGCCTATTATTTTTGTAACATTTCTACCGGAGTAACAAATGATTCTGATCTTGATTCTAATGGAGAGTTGGTGGTTGACTTTTACTAATTCCATCGTTTGAACCCAGACTCCGGATTTATTTGTTGACTATGACTTGTCGAGAAGAACATTCTCTATTGTGCATCAAGAAGAGGTATTGGGCATTTCTTCCAAATCCCACAACAGTGAAGTGCAAGAATGGATGAACATTTCAGATTCATATTTTTGTGAAAGAAAAGAAGTCATTTCCCACGATGGCACGATAGTTCCTCTAACAATCCTGTTTTCCTGTAAAGCTCATAATATGGGCCAATCTTCTGGGGTACTACATGGCTATGGATCATATGATGAAGTTTTGGATAAAAGTTGGTGTGCTGAGCGACTGAGCTTACTTGATCGTGGTTGGGTGGTTGCTTTTGCTGATGTTAGGTATGCATAACCCATCTTTCCTTTGGAAAAATCCATGCAGCCTGGTGGTAATTTCGACTTAGTACATACAAGTGAGTCGATTTAGGTTATGAGGTGGTTCTAACGGGTCAAATGTGTAAAGTTAAAACAGTAAGTTAAAATCAGAAATGTGTTAAACGGCTTGAGCAAGTCGAGCTGGTGAAACTGGTCAAAAGTAATTGGAAATGTATGCAAGTGCGTAAACGCTCCTAATCACTAAATTCACACTTTATTGAGTAATTTGTAATCATATTTAACACATTAGTTATTAGTGCATCCTTTTGAATGGAACACATGTTGACCCGTTCATAATCTGCCCATTTTATGTATGCAGTGTTTACAAGAGGTGTTTTATATGTGCAGAGGCGGTGCTGGTGCTGATCCATCATGGCATAAAAACGGCAGTGGATTGCACAAGTTGAACTCCATAAATGATTTCATTTCATGTGGAGAATATCTAATAAACGAGGGGTACGTCTGTAGAGGCCAACTTGCTGCAGTTGGGCATAGTGCTGGAGGTCTTCTTGTTGCTGCATCCATTAATATGCATCCAGAGTTATTCAGAGCTGCCGTTCTAAAGGTAATGACATCCATTTTAACAAAATTCTATATAAGCGTACATGTTTTGTTCATTATGTAGTTTGTGGATTTCGGAAGAATAAACAATGAAATGTTTGCACCAGGTTCCGTTTCTTGACATCTGCAATACATTGTTGGATCCAAGCTTGCCGTTAACAGTATTAGATTATGAAGAATTTGGAAATCCTCAGATAAAACCACATTTTGATTCGATTATGAAGTATTCTCCTTATGATAATATACGTAAACAAATCTGCTACCCTGCAATGCTCGTCACATCGTCTTTTCATGACTCAAGGTACATGGCTTGTTTACTTAAATATTTTCACTGCATACAAGTAATTTTATACGTTAGGAATCAACTGATTGATTGTTGAGTTCAAATTTTTTTGCCCATGTATTATTTGCAGAGTTGGAGTATGGGAAGCTGCCAAATACGTGTCGAGAATACGAGAAAACACATGTCCGAGTTGTTCTTGTTCAGTTATTCTAAACACCAATATGAGTGGGGGCCATTTTGGTGAAGGCGGACGTACCGGACAGTGTGAAGAACTGGCTTATGAATATGCCTTCCTGATGAAGGTTATGGGCCAATTATCTTGTTAGTCAAAATTCTTTTCTAGATTCAGAGGACTATAAAACTGTTGATAAATTTTTAACCATCTACTTTAAATACAATTATAATCGTTTCAGTTTACGATCACGTTGCCTTTGCTTTCTATATTTATATGATACGAAACAACCGGTGTCTATATATAACCAGATTGTCTTGATCATCAAGGTTGACTAATAGCGTTTGTTACTTTAAGTTGACATTAACTGTCACTTACCTTCTTGCTACAAGCAAGAAGCAGGTTACATACTTGTATGCTGTTGGCAACTTTTCTATCATTCAGCTTATGTAATATGTTTTCCTCTTGACTACTCGTTTTCTTTTGTGACTTTATCCATTTGGAGATTTTTCATAATCCGAATCTGATCATTTTTAAATAAGGTTAATCGTAATCGATATACCTCGCTACCAATGATTTCTACGCGATTTCTTAAAAAATGGATTAGGTTGTAGCAAATATACTTTTTTGATTTTTTATGTAGGTTTTGCATAAATTGAAAGGGGTTACAGAAGCACGGTGATGCGAGTTAATCAGAGTTATAAACAAGTAATCACCCCAATCTTTATGCCAAAGTTCTTAAAAACTTGTAATTGATCTAATTTACCACCTACGCAATGGTGGTTCCAATTGTACCCTGGTTTATATACTTTGTAAATTTATGTTGTACTACAGTTTATACCCATCTCCATCACCATCACCGCCCCTGAGTCCATGACCGCCATGCGCCTCTTTGCCGGAGCTTGTTTTCTGCCATTATGTTTCTTGTTTCGGTCATGGACGAACTAATTTCGTTGAACAAAAGCATTATATAATGATATTAAGAAAAACAATGTTGGTATATATGAGATCAAAAATATCATTAAACCAAGTAAAACTTACTAATAACAATAAGTTTCGAATAACAAGTATTGAGGTGTGAAATTGATTAATAACCCTCAAATTAAGTACTCGATCTTCTAATCATCAACTAATGCCTCATGTCGAAAACACCCTATTTTGTTAACTAATTAACAATTAAATCTAAAGAATCGATGAAATTAGATGAACCAAAATCTGAACTTCTCAATCAGCAACGACGTCGTTTTCACCATCAAGTATCTCCTTTACCTTCGGTTTATGATCCAAACACGCAACAGCAAAACACAACTGTTGGTTTTTACGATACGACCACACTTGAATGTTTGCACCTACCTTCAAAATATCTTTATGATCCATCACAAATTTGTACCAGTTCGTTATCAACACATAATTATGTGTTTTCGGCATATCCCAAATCTTCAACTCGATCTTTTGGTCATACATACGCAACGTTGGACCCAACAGTCCAACTTCAATACCCAACTTAGCACGACAATTTTCATCATGTTTATAATGCCTATTAAGAATCTCTAGCTCATCCGGTGTCAAGAAATCATGCGTCTCTACTTGGTTAAACGGCATGTTTAACCTATTTTGGTTGTGTTGCAAATCACTAGCAAACAACTTCTTCTGTATCACCAACTTTATATCCGAACCATTCATCTTATTCCTAATAAACTCCTTCAACCGCTCGGTTACCTCATTGACCACAATCGGCACAGGCTCCACCTCGTTTCCTACCCTCTTATTCTTCTTCCGTTTCTCGTTCTTGTTATCAATCTCATGATGATCTTCCTCCATCGATGATGATGAACGTTCACGTTTCAATGCACCCTTTGGCTTTAATAACTTGTTTACTTGTTTACATTCTTCCGATAGTCCCAACTTTCCAAGAGCAAACAATGCCAACTTTTCGTTTGCAAGTTTTTGAATCTTTTCCAAATAATAATCGTCTTCTTCGCTTTGTAAGTAAATTGGAGTCGTCTTCATCGCTTTATGATGATAAGTTTTACGAATCAAGATTGATTGTACGAAAATAAATTGGGTTTGTATATAATAATGCATGGTTCGCATGGGGTGTGTATATATAGGCCGTGGGTCGATGTATAAGGAAACAACTGTATCCGTACAGATGTAATCTAACATTGGTTCCATATAATATCATTTAATTTAAAAAATTTAATGCCTAATATATTAGTTATGTAAGTATGTATATATAACTTGTGTATATTGTGGTTGCATATTATATCATTTAATTTTATGCATACTATAAATTTTTTAAAATCAAATTTTATCTATAGTAAATGAAAAAAATTAATTATAAGCATGTTGGACTTGAATAGAACTAAAAGTTGTAACGAAAAAATGAAAAGACTTTTGTAACCTCAAAAGTAAGATGTGTAACAAGAGGTTCAAGCAGCGTTCCGAGACCAATAGGTGTGATTGCGCGTTGCGACGAGTGTCAACATTCTTTTTAAAAACAATATCACTAATACAATATCATAAACACATTTACTGACAAAAATCACAAAGAAACATACTACTAAATTTTTTTTCAAAAGTCAAACTAAAATCAAAAATAAAGTTATTCAAGATGAATACCATAACCAAGTATAAAAATTGTCAAAGTTTAATATCCGAAATTTAAAAAATGAGAACTGTTGTATAAAACTAAAAAGGATAAAAATTTATATGAAAAAATATCAAAACTTTAAAAACTAAAAAATCAAACAAAAACATATATATATATATATTTCCTTAAGAGTAGTATAACAACCACGTTCAAAACTGATTAAATCTAGCATTAAAAAATTAGAAATTGAAAACTTTAATGTAATAATGAATCGAATCAAAATTAATTTGAAGAAATCGAAACTTGATGTCCGAAGCTAAAAAGGAAAAATTTAGTGTCAAAATGCAAAAAATTTGACTATTCACTATTACTTTCATTATCTATACTATATTATACAGCAAATTCACTTTTGATTTTCAACATTAAACTTAAAATTTCAATATTGATAAGTTTCAACAATGTACACATTCTAATGCATGATGTACCATACATCATAGCCACATTACATCAATAACTTCCACTACTCACCGGCGCCACCACCACCACCACCAATCTCAACTCCGCCACCACCGCCGCTCACCGCCACCACCACCCGTCACCGCCACCACCGCCGGAGCCATTACATCACCACCACCGCCGCCACCTCCATCACCGCCGCAACGCGCGGATACCGTTCTCGTAAATATATATTTCTATTGTTATTACCAGATTATATGTGTGTCAACATTGTTTCTAAGATTTTTAACAAGTATTAGTAATTTATTATTGAAATATTTTTATTACAGTTAAGTGATGGTGAACAACGAGGGTGGTTTTTGTCATTTTACCTCATCTTATCTGTTGTTATAAACATATTTTTACATACAAATCCATACATACTAACATACATGATACATAAATACATGCCTCGATCATGATGTACACATCAGACTTTAAAGTGTACAAATTTACTACAAAGCGAAAATGAAGATTGACTTTCAAGTCAACACCTTGTCTCTAAATTTCTTTCTGAATGGAGTATTATCATCTTCTCTATAGATACACCTTAAACTGCCCCAAATTAATTTCTAGGGTTTCATTTCAGCAATCAATTGAATCCAATTTCAATGGCTGACGAACAATCAATCCCAACCACGCCACTGGTCACAACAAACACATCACCGTGATTCCAATCGTTAACAAAATATTGACGCAATTAGGAAGCGGTTTAGCAATTGAGCTGCCACAACTTGTGGCAAATCGAGCGTTCTAGTTGCAGTTGTTGGCCGTGATTTATTGCCACGTGGATTCGATATTTTCACGCGCCGCCCACTTGTGCTCCAGCTTCTTCAAATTAAT
Source organism: Solidago caesia (assembly GCA_028566075.1). NCBI lineage: Eukaryota > Viridiplantae > Streptophyta > Magnoliopsida > Asterales > Asteraceae > Solidago > Solidago caesia. The sequence continues at coordinate 2,319 of JAOXNX010039141.1, read as the reverse complement.
AGAAAAAGTGATGGAATTGATGAAAAATATGGAGAGTTTTTGGCTAATTTCTCTGTACATTTCAATGGGCCTTCCATATATGTACATTTCAATAGTTAAATTTCCTCTTCTATATCTATATATTATATTATATGACGATCAAGTTATCAACTTTTTTCCAATATAACTCTAATCTGTTGACTTTGTAATGTCACTAAAGTTTGACTTATTATGACTGCAGCCTTTTCCATGAATAATGGTATGGGTTTATCTTATTAATTTGATGATTCCTGGATACAAAAACTAATGTGTACTAAAAGATGAAAAATTTCATACCATCAAAATCATGAAAGTTTGAACAAAGAATTATTATTATCAGAATCTGTATTATTATTATCTCCACAATCTGATCTAATCTCAATTAGATCGATCTAACAATTACTCAATCAATAAACTACCACTGCTACTCAGGTGTAGTTCACTCAACCTTAATGTTGAATGTGCCATTACAAGAATGAAACTCAAAGAACAAGAATACAGATGATGAACAATCTAAATTTTAGGAGAGTTTATTATACGAATTTTCTAGAATGAGTGAATGAATAAACAAATGATGAGAAACCCATATATATATACTTGCACCATCTGTTCTCTAATCTTCTTTCCAGATCAACCTTCAACTTCCTCATATCTTCACAACTGGTGCTTATAGTCTGCTTCATGCTTCATTCCTTATCCAAACTTTGTTGACCAACAGTTGACCTGCACATGTCAACCAATACTAAGCAAAAGATATAGAAACAAGAATAAGATTATTATTTTAACAAAGTTCCCCCCATAATAACAACTGATCCAATGAGATTAGAAACTCAGAATTTGAAACACATGCAGAATCTTTTTTTTGTCATCACAAAAACTTATACCCCTCTAATTATTAATCATCAAAAGAATTAAAGAAATTGATATTAAAAGAAGGATGATCACAGTACTACATATATAATTAATCACACTCAAATTAATTTAAACCAAGAATTAATTTAATCGCATCACGAACTTACTCCAACAACAGATAGTCGTTTTGATGATCAATCTCCTCCTCTGGTGTCTGCTTCTCTACCCAGTATAACCCGAAACATAGACCATCGTTTTCATCACGAAAAGAGAACAATCGAATAGTGGCATTTAACTTCAACACATCAGCATGCTCTCCAACAAATCTATTCCATCCTTTCTTCAACACATAGTTTTGGCTTGATCGCTGCTCCCATATCGAAAACTCAAAATCGTTATCATCCCTTTTATGAAACTCCATATTTGGACCCACTAGTCCAACTGTAATTCCCTGCTTATTCTGCAGAGTCTCTTTCTCCTGGTTTCCCAAGAAACTCTGGTGACTTGTTTAATAGGAATATTCAACCGGCATAAGTTGGGATTCAAATCGCTAGCAAACAAATCTTTTTGTATCAAAAATTTTATTTCTGTGCCTCTAAGTTGGTTATCGATGTTTTTCAAAAAGTCCTCCTCACTCATGACCACCCGCTCCTGTACCACCGCAGTCGCTACTCTTTGTTTCTTAGTCTTAGGCTCTTTGGTTGATGATCCCCCCCTCCTCCTTTTCGTTCTTGTTCAAATCTTGATGATGACGCTTCAATGATCCCCCTGCCTCCTCCTTTTCAGGACCATCAAGAAATGCCAAGTCATCTTCTGTAAGATCATCAAACTCGTCATTAGGACTTAGATCATCCTTCTTCTCCATCTCTTCTTAATGATCAATGAAGTTAACTACTTTTCTTGAAAGTATCAAGAATGTAATAAGAATTATATATTGGGTTTTTGTATGAAAATCGATCAAGAATGTATGAAATATTTATTGGGTTTGTATGAAAATCGATCAAGAATATAATGTTGTATGAAAGAATTATTGGGTTTGTATGAAAATCGATCAAGAATAATATTTTGTATGAAAGAATTACTGGGTTTGTATGTATATTATGGCTGGGTTTAATATGGGTTTTCGCATGGATGTGTATATATAGGTTGAGGAACTAGCTGTTTGAAATCAAAAAATTACCCCAACTATTTTAACTAACTTTTATTTATCTTTTTTATATCTCTACTACATTATAAAACATTTGTTCCCTCCATTTTTTCAACTTTAACTAAGTGAAAACCCCAAAATACCCCTATCACTATAGAAGAAATCTCAACCACTCATTTTTTTTCTCTCTCCTCAAATCTCAACCACTTATTTTTCTCTCTCCTTCATAAATCATTTTATTCCTCTAATTCATTCAAAATCTTTTATCTCAAAAACCGTACATCGATAAATTATAAAAATTA
>JAOXNX010038920.1:0-15009 GCA_028566075.1 Solidago caesia | reverse complement strand
AAAGTCAAGCTTGTTTGACAACCATTCACCAATTTTGTCTAACTTCTATGATGTCCAAAATCACCAAGAACTTGACCAGCATCACAAATTAAAAAAAAGTCTATTGAGAAAATTCTCAGTAATTTACATCAAGAAAATAACAGTTTAGGACTATTCTCCATTTGATCAAGTCAACACATTTTATTCCAAGTCAACCATCCTGTGGACAAAATACAAGTTACGTAACCAATCACAGATATAATACAAGTTACGTAACCAAAGCCCAAAGGAAACCCAAAAGCAATTTCCAACACCCTCACCACCACCCCCATATATATATATATTTAATTTAATATATATATATATAGCCCTCCTTAAAGATATCATTAATGAAAAACATCTCAAAATAAGCATTTCATTTCCACTGCATATATATATATATATATATAAAACACACGTACGTACAATGAAGAAAAATAATGTTGTAATATTGTTATGTGTATTTCTTCTTTCGATATTAAGTAGTCTTAACTCGGTGGTGGAAGCTAGGACACGACATTATCGATGGGAGGTAAAGTACGAGTTTAAATCGCCAGATTGTTACCGTAAACTGGTGATGACTATTAATGGAAGGAGCCCTGGCCCCAGCATACTTGCACAACAAGGTGACACCATCATTGTTGACCTTAAAAACAGTTTGCTAACTGAAAATGTTGCCGTTCATTGGCATGGTATCAGACAGGTAATTAAACAAACTACTGCAGTCTGCAGATCAAATCTACTTGCTTAATTAACTATATGTATGTATGTATGTTTTGAGATTTTAATAAATGGATTTGTTAAGTAATTTGCAGATTGAAACTCCATGGGCTGATGGAACTGAAGGCGTTACTCAATGTCCTATTTTACCCGGAGACACTTTTAGATACAAGTTTGTTGTTGATAGAGTAAGTTTTTTTTTTTTTTTTTTTTTTTCTAATCTACTAATATTTTTTTATAAACTTTATAATATGTAATATATTTCATGTTATATGATGTCTTTTATGCTTCTTGGTTGGATGAACCCGGCAGTGGGCACCGTGGTCACCATGTTGCTCCTCACCCACCCGGTTAATTACTGGTAGGTTGAGATGGTGTTCCATTGGGCTGGTCACCGCCCCCTCACCGGGGTACTCCATCCATCCTTACTACTTACCTATCAACAGACATATTACACAAAAGCATAATGTTTGCTGATAATTAGTTAAATATAGATACCGTCCTAGCTTGTATTTGTTTGGTTAACAAAGAACAATATGTGCATGACATGTGTATAAACAAAATGACGTTCATGAAACTGATTGAATCTCTATATATATATATATGTTTAGGCAGGAACATACATGTACCATGCGCATTACGGTATGCAACGAGAGGCGGGATTATATGGATCTATTCGTGTGGCATTGCCGGATGGAGAAGCCGAACCATTCTCGTATGATTATGACAGAAGTATAATTCTAAACGATTGGTATCACAAAAGCACACATGAACAGGCTGCCGGCCTTTCTTCTGTTCCCTTTCAATGGGTCGGTGATCCTCAGGTATATAATTCCAAACAAAAGAATCCAATGACAAATTTACTTGTGGTTAAATTCTATTATAATGACAACTCACAATCTACCAAGGCCTGTTTTGCTAGCTAAATTAAAGCAAATTTATGTTCAATTATTATATAACTCTTTATGAACTTCTGTAGAAATTAACTTATAATAAGTTATGATTTTTGTTACAGTCATTGTTGATTCAAGGGAGAGGGAATTTCAGTTGTACACCAACGATTGCCGCGGAACAATGTAACTCCACAAATCCCGAATGCTCGCCCTATGTTTTAACCGTTGTTCCCGGAAAAACTTACCGGCTTAGGATTGGAAGTTTAACTGCTTTGGCTGCTCTAAGTTTCGAAATAGAGGTAAAACCAAAATACTAATTCAATCTTTGAATATTTTCAAGATTTCTTGTGCTCTAAAATTTTGGTACATTTATCTATTTTTAACGACTGAGTTATTAATTTGTTTTTACTTTTCTAAACAGGGGCATAATATGACGGTTGTTGAAACTGATGGGCACTATGTCGAACCATTTGTCGTAAATAATCTTTATATCTACTCGGGTGAAACATACTCGGTTTTAGTCACAGCAAACCAAGACCCATCCCGAAATTATTGGGCTGTGTCAAAAATGGTGAGTCGTAACAACACGACTCCAAATGGTCTAGCTATTTTCAATTATTACCCGAACCATCCAAGAAAGTCACCGCCTACGGTTCCACCAAGTGGACCTTTCTGGAACAATGGTCAAGCCAGGGTTAACCAAAGTCTCGCGATTAAGTCCCACCCTAACTACATACACCCTGTGCCAAAAACATCCGATAGAGTGATTATTCTTTTGAATACACAAAACCGAATTAATGGAAGTGTCAAATGGTCTATAAATAATGTCTCATTTACCCTTCCTCATACCCCGTACCTCGTATCACTTAAACAAGATCTACTTCACACGTTCGAACAAACCCCTCCTCCAGATGTCATCAATGGGTATGAAAACTATAACATAAGTGTTGTCGCACCAAACGTTAATGCAACTTCTAGCAACTCTTTGTACAGACTGAAGTTCAATACGACAGTAGACATCATTCTTCAAAACGCGAACACATTGAATGTTAATAATAGTGAGACACACCCGTGGCATTTACACGGGCATGATTTTTGGGTTGTCGGGTATGGAAGTGGAAAATTTAACGCTTCAAAGGATCCTGAAAGTTATAATCTGGTCAACCCGATTATGAAGAACACAGTACCGCTTCATCAATACGGGTGGACAGCTTTGAGGTTTGTGGCGGATAACCTGGGTGTGTGGGCGTTTCATTGCCATATTGAATCCCATTTTTACATGGGTATGGGAGCAGTGTTTGAAGAAGGGATTGAAAAAGTGTCAACATTGCCTTCTTCTATCATGGGTTGTGGTGATACAAGAAGATTTATTAGGCCCTAACTCTGTTTTTTTTTTTTCTTTATTTTTAAAGGAATTCATACTTTGATTAAAGGATCAATGTAAACACTTGTGATTTTTTTGTATAAAGAATGATTGTGATGACAAAATGATTAAACAGAAGTTTGGATTGTTAACTCAAAATGTATCATTTTTGAGCATAAAAAGTACTCGTATATATTTATGAACTACTAGCCAAGGGATCGTGCAATGCGGCGGACGGCGGTAGTGGTGGCGGTGACGGTGAATAGTGTAGGTTATTGATGTAAAAGTGATAGTGTATTTATTTTAAGAGTAAAAGGGTAGATGTTATAAAGTACAAGGGATAGAAAAGAGAGCGGCAATTATGGGTGACCGAAACCCTAATCAAGGGCGATGGCAAGAAGATGGTCGATTGGTCAAGAAAAACGGGAAATGGCAGTGGATAACTCAAGGGCGATCTCAACAAGGAAATCTGAATGATGTGCATGGGAATCATTCGGCTCCAAAAGGTAACCCTCGATCTTCTAGGTTTCATCAGGTAGAGAAGGTTTCTTCTTCTATTTTTCTGAATAATATCCCGTGGAAAGCAACGAATCGAGATGTTTGGGAGGTGTGTAGTCGATGGGGGACTGTTGTGGACGTTTTTATTGCCTCAAAGAAATCTAAGAATGGGTTGAGATTTGGATTTGTTCGGTTTAAAAACGTTGGAAACATTCAAACCCTTGTCAATAACTTGAAAACTATTTGGATGGGGAATTTTCACCTGTTTGCGGATGTTGCTAGGGCAAGTCGTGAATCTCGTCCAGTTGATAGGAAAGAAAAATATGAGTTTCGTGAAGTCGGGAAAAAGAGTGTTTCATTTTCTTTGGACGTGGGTGCCAAAAACTCAAAGTCCTATGCTGCGGCTGTTTCTGGTAAATCGGTGGTTGACAAGACTGTGCAGGAAGGGGCTTTTCATAATTCGAATCCGACTGATGATGTGATGACGTTAACTGATGAGGTATGTATGGATTTGTCGGATATGGAGAACTGCGTTTTGGTTAAAGTTAAAGACATAGCTATGATTCGTGACATTGGTAACCATTTCAAATCTGAGGGTTTCGTGGATATTGCTGTAAGATATGTGGGTGGACGTTGGGTTTGGGTTGAATTTGCGAGTCCTGATAGTGTGACGTCTTTTAAGAAGTCGGCTAATTTGATGCTTATGTTTGATGAAGTTGGTAAGGTTGAACCAGATTTTGTTCCCGACGAACGTTGCGTTTGGATAGATTTAGTTGGTTTGCCTTTGGCTACTTGGTCTCCTGATGCTTATAAGAAACTGGGTAGCAGATGGGGTTCGAGTGTGTTTGTGGATATGGACACAGTGGGTCCGTTATCTCATGGGAAGGTATGTGTTCTCACAAAGAACATGTCAAGGATCCAAGAGTCTTTTATTATTTCGTTTTCGGGTAGTAAGTACTCTATTATTGCAACTGAATTCGCATATTGGTCTCCTGAGAATGAGCTCTCTGAGGAGGACTCCTTATCTAGTGATTCCAATTCTAGTGGTGATGAGGGTATGTTGAACGAGGATATGGACAGTGAAGTGGGAAAGGATGAGGATTTAAATTCCATTGAGAGGTTGTATAAGGAAGTGGATGTTGGAGGTATTGAAGATTTGGAGAATGATAACCAAATGGAGAATAATAATTCTAATGGTGGGAGTGGCGCAGAGAACATCTTAGATGATAATAAAGAAAATGAGGTTCCGGATCTTGATGCAACTACTGTAAATTCGGTGGGTAATGGTTCTGCAAATCGAGAACAAGGGAAAGATGGTGAGTTTAAAGAAACCTCTGCTGAAAATGTGGTGTCGTCGGAGCCTAAAGTGTTAGGCGATTCTAATGTTTCGACCCCTCCCGGTTACAAAGGTCAAACTAAACAGGTACCTCCGAAAATTTTTAATAAAGTGCAGGTTGTATCTTCTCACTCAGACGCTACCTCCAGGATTGATGATTCTTTTTTTCGCAATGATACTCGGTTGGAGTCACCTTCTTCTAGCGCTGCTAGACTTGTTCATTTGGGAAATATCACAGGGCTGGAAATTCCTCCGGATTCGGAGGTCCTTAATAATATGATCAGAGGGGTGCGAGGAAGTTCTGGTCCTAAATGAATTTACTCTCGTTAAATTTGCGAGGTTTCGGTGGGAGAGATCCTAATAAAGTGCCCAAGGTCTCTTCTCTTTTAGCTCGATATCAAGTTAATTTCTGTGGTTTGCAAGAAACGTACATGAGTTCCATTGATTTGTTGAAGATCCGTCGTATTTGGGGTAATTGTCATTTTGAGTTTGCTTCGTCCTCGGCTAGGGGGCATTCGGGTGGAATTCTATCTATTTGGAATCCGGTTATGTTTCGTAAGATTAAAATTCTTAGTTTTCCAAATGCGTTAATTGTTGAAGGTATTTGGATTGCGTTAAATTTTCGTTGCTTTATGATTAACGTTTATGCTCCTCAGGATGAGTCTGCTAAGCGTGAGTTATGGCGGTTCATTGGGTCGTTTCTTGCTAATTGCGATGGTAAAGTGATTATTTTTGGTGATTTTAACGCGATTCGTAATACATCTGAACGGATTGGTTCTACATTTAATCAGTCGAACGCCGAGTCCTTTAATACATTCATCCTTGATAACGAATTAATTGATATTGCTATGGGAGGGTACAAGTTCACTCGTGTTGGTGGCGTTGCGGCTGCGAAGTTAGATCGGTTCCTTGTTTCTCCTCTTGTCTGGTCTTCTTTTAGTAATCTTGTTGCTACGGTTCTTGATCGAACCATTTCGGATCATCATCCCATTTTGCTTCATCAAAAGAGTATCGACTACGGTCCTATACCTTTTAAGGTTTTTAATTCTTGGTTTCGGATGGATGGTTTTGTTGATATGGTGCAATCAGCTTGGGCTAACTCCACTGTACAATCCTCTTGTCCTATTGTGCGATTTCGTTTGCGGTTGAAAGAACTCAAATTGGTAATAAAGGATTGGGTGCATACTAGAAAAAGCAATAATAATATTAATAATCTCAAAGACCAGCTTGCCCATATGGATACTTTATTTGATAGTGGTATGTTTGTTGGGGACTATTCTAGCTCACGTAAAGAGTTGCTACATGCAATCTTGGAAACTGAACAAGTTAATTCTCTCGATATTAAACAAAAATCTAAGGTTAAGTGGGCTGTGGATGCCGATGAGAACTCCGGTTTCTTTCATTCTTTTGTAAACAGAGCTAGGAAAAATCGTGCTATAAATGGGGTCAAATGCAATGGTCAGTGGCTTGACAATCCTGAAGAAGTTAAGCAAGTTTTCTTGGAATCTTTTTCTAGCAAATTCAAACGACAACATTGTTTAAAATTTAGTGCAAAAAGTCCTAGACTCAAATCTTTATCCACGGATCAAGCTAATCTTTTGGAGAGCGTAGTTACTGAGGAGGAGATTCGTATTGCTGTGTGGGACTGTGGTAGCGACAAGTCCCCGGGTCCGGACGGTTTTACTTTTGGTTTCTTGAAGTCGTTCTGGGAGATTCTTAAGCAGGATGTGTTCGATTTTGTGTATCGGTTTTTCAATACAGGTTACTTTCCTCCCGGTTGCAATTCTTCATTTATTACTCTTATTCCAAAAGTTGTTAACCCTCTTTCTGTAGATGATTTTCGCCCGATCAGCTTAATTGGCATACAATATAAGATTGTTACTAAAATTTTGGCGAACAGACTGGTTAAAGTGTTGGACTCCCTGGTTAGTTCTTCACAGTCGGCGTTTATCAAAGGAAGGAATATTCTTGATGGGCCGTTAATCTTGAATGAAGTTGTCGACTATCTCAAAAAGAAGAAGAAAAAAGCTTTGTTTCTTAAATTTGATATTGCTAAAGCTTATGATTCTCTTGATTGGTCATACTTGCTATCCATGATGTCTTTTATGGGTTTTGGACGTCGGTGGATCAACTGGATATCTGGCTGCCTTTATTCCACCCGCTCTTCTATTTTGGTTAATGGTTGCCCCACCAAGGAATTTTCTGTTGAACGGGGGCTTCGTCAAGGAGACCCTATTGCTCCTTTTCTTTTTATTTTGGCGATGGAAGGTCTTCATGTTATGTTGGAGGATTTAAAGGATGCTGGGGCTATTCGTGGTATTCAAGTTGGTGATATTTGTCTCTCTCATCTCATATATGCTGACGACGTTTTATTCTTGGGGGAATGGGATGAAGATAATCTCCGGAATGTTATGGGCGTTTTCTCTTGCTTTCATTTGGCTTCGGGTTTAAAAATTAATTTGCTCAAGTCCAAGCTTTATGGTATTGGGGTTCGGAGTGTGGAAATTGATCATTTCGCAAGTTTAGCGCATTGTGGTAAAGATGTTTTCCCTTTTGTATACTTGGGGATACCTATTGGCGCTAACATGAGGAAAATTGAGTCTTGGAAACCTATTGTCGACAAGTTTTCTAAGCGACTATCGAAATGGAATGCCAAACTTCTTTCTTTTGGTGGTCGCCTCACTTTGATTTCTTCGGTACTCGGTAGCTTAGGCTCCTATTATCTTTCCATTTTTCGTATGCCCAAAATGGTTAATAGGAAACTCGAATCGTTGCGGAGTAATTTCTTTTGGGGAGCAAGTGAGGGTTGTAAACGGCTACATTGGGTTAGTTGGGATCGGACCTTGGCTAGCAAAAACAAAGGAGGGTTGGGCATTGGTTCACTCGACTCTTTCAACAAAGCCATGTTATTAAAATGGAAATGGAGATTTGCCAATTGTCCGAACTTGATGTGGGTGAAAGTAATTAAAAATATTCACAAAAAGGTTTCTTTGTGGGAGTCGACATCTTCTAGTGGTGCAAAAATTGGTATTTGGAATCAAATTTGTAATGTGGCTCGTGACCTGCACCATTTGAATATTATTCCTTTGAATACTTTGGCTCTCAAGATTGGTGATGGTAATTCTTTCTCTTTTTGGTATGATACTTGGTTTGGAGACAAACCTTGCTTCATTAAATACCCTCGTTTATTTAGTTTGGAACAACTTAAAAATGTCTCTTTTTCTGATCGTTGGAATGGGGAGCTGTTTACTTCGCATTGGAGAAGACCCATTAGGAGCGGTATAGAGGAGTCCGAATGGTTGGATCTTCAAACCAATCTTCAACAGGTGCGGTTAAGTGTTAGTGTCGACCGTTGGATATGGAACTTAGGTGATCCCGTTTCCTTTTCTGTCAAAGCTACTCGAATGCATATTGATGATCGTATTCTACCTTCAAATCATGTTACTACTCGGTGGAATCATCTTGTTCCTAAAAAGGTAAATATTCTCGCTTGGAGGATGTTTCTCGATCGCATTCCGACTCGTGTTAACCTCTCTAATAAAGGTGTTGATATCCCTTCGGTTTTATGTCCTCTTTGTTCGATTGATGCTGAAGCCTCTACTCATCTTTTCCTTGAGTGTCGAATTGCTAGAAAGCTATGGAGTCTAGTTGCTTCTTGGCTTGCGCTTCCTTTGGTTCCGCAATCTAATAATTTGGTTGATACGTTCGTGGCTTTGGGTACTCTTCAAATGAAGAAATCTTGGAAACAATGTGTGGAAGCTATTCTTTTTTGCATGATATGGGTAATTTGGAAGTACAGAAACGATCAAGTATTTTCGCCGGGACGCAATCACATGGATTTTCTTTTTGATTCTATTGTTTCTCAGTCGTTTCTGTGGATCACGAGTAGATGCAGAAAAATTCACATTTCGAGGGATCAATGGCTTCTGAATCCACTTCTTTATCTTTAGTTTGGGTCGGTTTTTCGTGTTCCTTGAGGTTTATTTGGGTAAGCATCAAAAACATTGCAGAGTGAAAACCGGTGGCTCGGCCTCTGTTAATGAGGATTTTTCTCACGTCTCGTCTGGTAATTGGCGTGAGTTTTTTGATCCTTTTTGCTTACCTCGCAGTTCAAACCCCAAGATGTATCTAGGATATGGTTGTTTCTTTGCGTTTATCCTATATATTGTAATTGTAATTGTATTTGTACTTTACCTTCATCTAGTATTTTGCTAGATGTTGTCTTATTTATAATATTTTGCCTTTCTAAAAAAATATATATATAATAAAATTTTATTCACAAATAAATGATAACCTATTCCTAAAATAATCTTAAATACATACACATTTTATTTTTGTTTTTACTAAGTCTTTGATTTATTGTAACTTTATTCACACTAATACTATATAACTAATATAAGTGTTTAACCTTGACTTTTTATCATGTAGTTATTTGAATTTAAACATTTTTTAATTACATGATATGTTATATTTTCATCCAATTTAATCAAATATTTTAATAATAACTAAACAAACTTACATTCATTATAAATAACACATAATATATTATCATAAAATCAGAAATTATAGTATATTGGATTTAAAAATAAAAAAAAAATCCGTTGGTTTTTTATATACATTAAAATGGTATTATTCAAGATTGTCAATTTGACATATATGAAACTAAAACAATATGCAATTTTTTTACGTTTGGGATCACATCATCTTTTATTATATTTAACAATCATTTAATTGGTATTTTAAATATTAATTAAACTTTTTATTATTTGGGAACTTACATTTTTTTAAAATACGTTAAATTATGAATTAACTTACACGTACCTATACTATATTACCACATAATGAATTATTACTTATAGCAAGTTACCCTTACATAGCGATGACGATAATACGGTACCCGCGAATGATGTTCTTTGGAAGATAGAGAGATGGATGAGGCCATGAGGGGTAAGGGAGAAATTAAAAGATGAAATCGAAAATATTTAAAAGTAATAGATGAATTGAAAATGATTTTATTGATAAAGTAGTAGTGTAGATCAACTTTAAAAAATATATGGTTGAAATCAATTATTGACTTAAAATTCAAACTTTATATTATATTATAGATTATAAATATGTGATTTTACATATTTATAAGTTGTTCTAAATGTTAACATTTATTTAATAAATTTATGTAATATGCGGGTAAAAAACCTAGTTAAATATATGAAAAGTACAACAACAACAACAACAACAACAGTACCCAATCCCTGCCGGAGCGGGGTATGGGGGAGGTAAGTTGTAGACAGTCTTGCCTCTACTCAAGGTAAAGAGACTGCTTCCATAAGGACCTCCGGCCGGTAGATAATAAGTGTGAGGGATAAGGAAACATATCTGACGCCCGATTATCGCATAGCTACATTTAAGATAAATTATAGAAACAGAAAACATAAGACATAGAACATATCCAACATAAGAACTTATTTGAGCATAATACGGAGCAACATAAAACATATGAACAACATAAAATATATGAAAAGTGTTAGGGGGAGAGGAGTGGCAGCGGGATGGGCCGGCTGGCTGCTCAACCAGTTGGGGAACACCGCCGCCATCCCCACTGGTTCCCGGCTGGCTTCGTGTGGGCTGGCTTATAGCCAGCGGCGGGTTGAGAAGGTGATGAGCAAGGATTTGACGTTTGGGGGCTAAATTAAATGAAAAAGAAAAAAAAAATTTGGGAGGGTTGAGAAGGTGATGAATGCCATGAAAAATGGTTGGGAGGGTTGGTTGGGAGGGTTGAAAAGGAAAAATGAGTTGGAAGTATATGATTGGTGGGATTTGAGAGGGTTGAAAAATCCAACCACATGACTCCCTTCCCCCTTATGATCATTGGGTTTAGCTAATCAAGCGACTAGGTGTCTCTTATTGTTATTAGAATGATTATATTCATATTTGGTTTAGCTAATCAACATCTGACTTCAAGCCGATTTATTATGAGTTATAACTTTTAAACAAAAGTAAAATACACAATATTGTCTTCAAATCTCATGTGCAATGAGGTAAAAGTTGTACCAAATTTATACCTCTGTGATCAACTGATCATTTGCATATTATAAAGTCATCTTTTTTAGTTATCTATCCTATTATTGGCTTATCTTTGCTCAATGTCATCCTGTTTAACGAATAACGATAAAACTCTATGTTCTTACATATGTAGGAAAGGTTCGGTTCGGTTTTGGCAGTTGGTTTTTACATATGAAACCGAAATCCGAACCGATCCGTTCGGTTTTTTGAAAACCAAAACCAAACCAACCGGTTCGGTTTCCGTTTTTTCCAGTTCGGTTTTTTTTTTGTTTTTTTGGTTTTCGGTTTTCCGGTTCGTTTTTGCTCACGCTAGCTAGGATAACATAACCTGATCTCTTTGCCGTCACTATATTCTTAACCTTCATCTCATCTCCGCCCTCCGGTTTCCTTAATGACACATATTAATTAGGGGTGTAAAAAAAAAAACCATACCCAAATAATCCCTACCCGACCTGAATGAGTTTCGGTCATATGGGTCACCTTATTTCGGTTTTATGTGGGTTATTTGGATGAACCTGAACCCAAATCTTTTATATGGTTTGGTAAAAGGGTTAAACATAAAAAGATTTAGAGTCACCCGAATAAGTTTTTTATTATTTTTTTATAACTATTTGATAATTGTTATTCGTAAAACTATACTACTATGAACAACGTTTATAGTTTAACTCATGTGTCACAGTCCTCCTCTTAACTGGTTTCCTTGCCACCATTCTTATGCGAGTCCTTAAGAATGACTTTGTCAAGTAAGAAATCAAATGCATTTGTTCAGATACAGATTTGTTCATTTTTTTGACTATCTTTTTGTTAACCATTTTTACCTGTGTTTGCAAATGGTATGCGCATGACGAAGAGGCAGCAGATGACCAAGAGGAAACTAGATGGAAATACATTCATGGTGATGTTTTCAGATGATCAAGAGCCTAAATTTATTTGCTTAATACTTATTTGGGTTTGAATTTGGATACCCAAACCCGACCCAACCCAAATAACCCGAATTCAAATAACCCGAATCTTATTCGGGTTGGGTTACGGGTAAATTTATATTCATGAAAAAACCGAATAACCCGACCCGAATAACCCGAAACCCGAATAACACCCCTAATATTAATAGGCTAAAAATGTTTTTAAAAAATCAAAATAAACCAAACCGAAAACCGACCCCGACCAAGCTCAAAACCGACAAACCGAACCGTTGGTTTGGATCGGTTTTCGGTTTCAGAAAATGAAAAACTGAAACATTTGGTTTAGGTTTGGATTTTGGCCAAAACCGACCCAAGTTCAACCCTAGTATGTACCAGTAGTATTAAATTTTGAATGTGGATGAGATAAATGTTACTGCATAATAATAATATAAATTGACATATTAAATACTAGTTTTAAGTACCGTCCAATTGACGGATAATTTCAATATATCGTTATAGAAATAATTTAAAAAATTGCAACAGTATAAAGAATAAAAGTTGAATAAATTTATTCTATTTGAAGAACATTATCATTTTCTACATCAAGCAATAAAAAAAATCCTATGATCAAATTTAACTACGAAAATTGTGTTTTCTTAAATAAATGCATTCACAAATCTTCACTTTTTCTTACTTTTATGTGTCATTTACACATATTATTAAACAGTAAATGGGAAATAATATAAAGATTAACAATCATCAGGTTCCCATTTATTGTTTGATAAAACAAATGGGAAAGAAGGTGATGCTGACACAACATCACATTCACCACCACTATACCTTTGGTTTCACCCACCATTTAAACGTCACCTTTATTTTATTTAAACATCACTATATCTCACAATATAACCACTACTTAATCAAAATAAACTAAACAATATTTAAAAAAAAATGAGCCGGTGAATAAAATGACCTAGTCATCTTCATCTTTGTCATTCAATCACTCACACATGGTTACCTTTCACCAACTTCACTTTTCATTTCACCAAGATATTTCATCTACCTTACAAGTGTTCTAATAGACAACGACTCCTTCCATACATAAACGAAAGCCATCAAAACCAGAAAACACAAGCACTTTATTTTGAATACCAAATAAAAATGCTTTTCGTATAAGAAGCATAAATAATGATTTGAAACACTAATTATATTATATTATATTATATCAAATTATATTAGATTAGGTGTCCAGAAAAATTTACTTTGGAGAAAATAAGAACCTTGAAGACAAACATAATTTCTAGACAAAATATGAACAACTATTATATATATATAGGGGTTGATTATTATAAAATAAATATTAAAGTAAAATAAATAGGATAAGATTTTGACCATTGGATCATGATAAAACTGATACATGAAAATTCATAGAGCACAATTATATACACTGATGCACAAAGATTTTCATGATGCACAATTATTTTCAATTAAGTATAAATGATTGATTTATTTGTTTTACTTTAATATAGATATAGTCTTTCTTTATTTTTAGAAGTTTTTTTTTTCAAGAACTGAGAGAACTCTTAAATTATGTATTGGATCACATGTTTTTAAAGTTAATTCACATGTGAAGCGTTATAAAAATTCATGTTGTATAATCTTTTTTTCCTTTCAAAACCGTATATATAGCCGTTTGTTCACATGTGAACGAAAATATGAACAAATTCATTCACAAGTGAACAAAAGGTTATTTTGAAGGTTTTGAAAAAAAAATCTTATACAACATGAACTTTTATAACATTTCACTAGGGATGAGCTTATGACCTGGAAACCCGAGGCCCGGCCCAGAACCGACCGAGCCCGGCCCGACCCGACCCGCCCGGGAGTCATTCGGTTCGGTCCTCAGTTCACAGATTTTGTAAATTTCGGTTTTCGGTTCGGGTCGGTCCGGTTCAGGCCAAAACCCGGGAAACCCGATAAACCTAAAAAAAAGAAAACGTAATACATCAAACATGTAATCTTTTCCTTTATTTTGGGCTTTTGATGTATGTGATTCGAATTGGAACGGAAGAAGAAAATGAAGGGAAGAAGAAATTTTAATTTGTGTTGTGTGTGTTTGTTTCAGTTGTTTAGATGAAAGAGACGATGTTTGTTTGAGGGATCAGGAATTAAGGATTTGGTACATATATGTATTTTGACTTTTGAGTTTTGTGGACAAAATTTAGTGGAGACGTGGAATACATAGAGCCTCTCAACAATTAAATATATAGATTAAAAATAATAAATTTTTCAGAAAATGTAAAATAAAAAAGAAAAGTGATGGAATCTTTTTCCTTTACAACCTGTCAACACCCATACTACATTTCTATTTTCTATCATCACCTAAATTGCACCACATGCTTCTCCCATTTCTCAAAATCATATTCTCAGTTTCTCACCTCTTATCAAACTAACAAAAACCCAATTTCAATTTTTCAAATTTTACACAAAATCTTACCAATACTAGCGATGATGAAACTCATTTGGATAATTGGATTCACATCAAAGCTTAGCAATCGTTCTGAAATTAGAGGTAACATAAGATTTGCTATATAATCTTTGTGGTTCATCATCTTGAAGAAGATCAAAGCCCAACAAATTCGGTCCAACCTTGAAAACCCAGCAGGTTAAAACCCACAGTCCACATTTTCGGGTCAAGCCTTGAAAACCGACCCCGACCCGGTTTAACCCGGGACCGAACCGACCCACCCGACGTCTAACCGGGCCGGGTCTCGGTTTCGATTTTTGCGTCTTCTCGGGTTTCGGGTTTTACCGGGTCGGGCCGGGTTTTGATCCGTGCTCATCCCTACATTTCACATGTGAATTATGAGCTTTAAAAACATGTGATCCAATACATAATTTAAGAGTTCTTATGGTTATTGCAAAAAAAAAGTTATGTAAATAAAGGTCCCTATATATATATATAGTAGGGGTGCTGAAGGCACCTACTAAGTAGCAGGGGTGCTATGGGCACCTACTAAGTAGTAAGGGTGCTAAAGATAACACCTACTAGATAAAAGGGGTCACCCTGTATACAGTTTTGGTCCTAAATTTAACGTAGTGCCATTCTAATGGGCATTTAAGTAGGATAGCTAAGTAGTTAAGCGTAGGTTACTTTGTAATGTACCTTAAATTCTCACAATCATGATCGATTATCCTAGGTGGGGACTTGATCTCGCT
>JAOXNX010038908.1:0-15011 GCA_028566075.1 Solidago caesia | reverse complement strand
GTGACATGAGCAGAAGGGGCGGATTTTCTTGGGCAGATGGGGCGATTTCCGCCCCTTCTGGGGGTCGGGTGTCGTTAGGAGAAATGAGGGGTGTCTATAGATGCCCCTTATCCAAACTAGACAAAATACCCGTGTTTTTCAGGTATAAACCTCATGGATTTCCTCACCCTATCAGAACTCACCACGTGGCCTATCTTCTCTCTCTTCAACCCCAGACACCCCACCTTCTTTGTCTTCATTCTCTTTCCAGAAATATGAACCCTAAACATGTCAACACAATGGCACCACAAATCAAATCACTTTTTTTTTTTTTTTATAATCAATTAAACAACAAAATCAGCTTCCATAATAAATTACGGAGGTCAGATTTTGGGTGCAGAAAATGGGACCCGTCTGATGGGTGGTTTATGCCGGATGAATACCCACCAAGTGAAGATTCATCACATATGTAACGGAGACGGGATGTCTTTGATGAATCTTTTGGTCACATTACATATGGAAGATGATTTTGTTGTTGTTGTTTAATTGATTATAAAACCAAAATTCCTTTTCTTTTATTTTGTGGCTAGAATAGCAAACCAATTTGGTTTCATTATTATTTTGGATTTCTATGGATAACAAATCGGAGGATATATATATATTTATTTATATTTATTAATAAACCAAACTTCAATAATCACTTTGTTTTGTTTCTATCCTATTTACATCTTCAAGATTTACATCATGAATTCTTACATCAAAAAAATCATTGAGAAGCTCGCACAGGAAGCATCGAACTTGGCAAGCAGGTACAACAAGAAGAACATGTTTTCTTTGAGGGAGATTTAGACCGATATGAGGCTTCTAGGTGAATCGCCCAAACATGATATCTCCGAGGGAACCAAGGCTGTCTCTACCGATGTCCCGATGGATCTATTTGAGAAGCTTGAAGATTTAAATCATGTATGTCTCCACCGATTTCTAGTGCCTCTTCTTCTTCTTCTTCATTGTTGCAGATGTTGCGTCTTTCGAGAGCTTCTTCTCGTCCTTAGGCTTAGGTACCTTCTCTGCAACCGACTTTTTCTATGCCTTTGGTGACATTTTATTGAGAATATAGAGAAAGGGTTTGTGTGGACTGGATATTTGAGAATTTAAAAGGAAGCATGGAAGGAATTGCAAAGAAAATTTGGGATTGTTTAATTGATTGGAAAAAAGAGTGATTTGATTTGTGGTGATATGTTTAGGGTTCATATCTCTGGAAAGAGAGTGAAGACAGAGAAGGTGGGGTGTCTGGGGTTGAAGAGAGAGAGAAGATAGGCCACGTGGTGAGTTCTGATAGGGTGAGGAAATCCGTGATTTAAAAACATGGTCTAAATTGTAAAATGGGCTTCACTTTTTGTCTACTCAAGTAATTTTCCCTAAAAATAAACAATAGAAAGGTACTTGTTATATTTATTTATCTGTATGTATTTTTTTAATAGTAATTTTAAAAAATAATGTAAATTGTTAACTTATCTGTATGTATTTTTAATAGGTATACGTGGCAATGATAATGTATCATGGTGATAATGTATCTGTTATATGCATTATCATTTAAATACATTTGATCATATTTATTAATTCTATAAAATATAACATAGATAAATGATAATGTATCATGGTGATAATTTGATATATTTATTGCCACGTAGTAATAAAAATAATGTAAAAAATACATGTAAGCTAAAAAACACACAAAACCACTGCCACATAGATTTTATAAAACCGGATAGTGGTTTTTGTCATCATAATAGGCAGAATTTACACACACTCGTATTAAAATAGAAGGAGTTTTTGGTTTATACCTTAAATAGGAAAATTGCACAAGTATGATACCTTTAAAACTAATTTGCCCTTTAGTTTTCTGTCTTTTTATTTTTCTTGCCTAGTTTAATTTTATTTCTTTTGTTTATAAATTGGCGCGCTTGACATATTTCTTTGAGTTTTGCAGTATACCTGATTGTTGATGCATACAAGGCCTTCTTGTTTACCTCTCGTTAGTCCTACGTCAGATCTGGAAAAATCTATGAGGAAGAAGAAAAACCAAAAACTCACCACTCCACCTTCACCACCAAAATTCACAATTGATCACTTAAAACCCAATTCATCAAACCAAACACCAACACCACCAAATTCATCACCAAAATCCCTATTACAAATTAAAACTAAAAGTCCTTACGACCCTGACAAAGAGATAAAATCAACATCACCAAATACACTGCCAAAAACAACACCACCACCATGCACACCAACACCATCAAATTCACCAATACACGAGAACATGAGAGAACTGATCCTTTTGATGCGCCAATTATGCAGAGGACCAGAGTTGTTCCACCTACTCCTGGTTCAACCATTTGAGCCCCTAACTTGGGATATGCGTTCTCGGTCAAAGGCCATCATCTGAAGATGATTCAAGACAACCCATACGTCGGCCGAGCTAGATCCGATCCACATAAGCACTTAAGAAAGTTCATATATTTGTGAAAAATGTTCAAATATACGAATGTCACCGAAGATGACGTGAAACTTAGCCTATTTCCATCGTCTCTCACCGTATTTGTTTTGAAGATAGAAACGCAAATGAATTGATAGTTGATTGGTACATGATGCCTCCCTTAAAACTATGTATCTGGGTTCGATTCTTAGCCGAACCTTTTTTATAATTAAGTTATACACTTGTGTTTTCCTAACTATATACATCATTAATGAAACAATGAATGAATAAAAATGCAAAAAATGACGCATAAGCAAAGTGCTGACATGTCACGCAATTATGTACGACACATAAGATGCTTATGTGGATAGGCCCAGTCAATGCCACGTAGGACTCGACTATCCACACTTATAGGTATAGTATGAAGAATTATTTATTTTTTATAAAATTAAAATGACTTAAATAACCTTTTGTATTTAATTAAACGTTAAATTTCTTTCCAATTAATTACTGATGTGAGATTTTTGATAAGTTTTAAAATTTATAAAATGTTGTACAATGAAATACTTTCTTTACGATAAAACTCACTAACCGACAATGGACCCGATCATTGGTAATTTAGTAGATAGGTAAGTCCAGGTTCGTTCGCAGGGACACTTGCAACAGTAAAATAGACATATGTATAATTCTAAAGCAGTTGGGGTTGTCACGATTTAATTGAACAAAAAACATAAAATAAAAAGATCATCAACCGTTGGTCTGCGAGAGGTTTGATGGAATCCGGTATTACTGGGGCAATGTTTGTCCGCAGACGGTGGAAAATCGAATTAAAGTAGAATTTGATAAAACAATAATAATAAAATATACTTGCTTGGAATCTGATCATGCTTGGAATCTGATCATATGTAGATATAAAGTGGCTATTTAATTTGTATGACTGTTGGACGACTTTTTCACGGCCAAGGATTCCTGCTAAGTCACCCGGCCAAAGTGGTAAGGATTCTAGTTACATTAACCGGCTCGTTATGTAACAACTGCCATTTAGACTTACCTATCTTAGTGTACTTTATCACGTAATCGTATGTAAACGTTTGTTAATTGAATAGCTGAGATTAGTTTTGTGTGAGATTAAAAGGAATTATCGTTTGTAAACGTTTGGTATTGTCGTGATTCTTGAATTGTGAGTGGCTGTGTGTTCGCAAAGTGAATTAGCGATTGATCAATACGAGTACTAAAAACGTAATTTTCTGTTAATGAAATAACAACCTTAATTCTCTCTATCTTTGTTGTCTTCATTATTATTTTTTATTGTTTTTTATTTTATAATTTTAAAGTAATGTTTTTTTATACTTGTATATTCAATTAAGTAGTTCATTATTGCATATTCTTGGCTTAAAGCAAGATATTTCTTTCTATTTTGCATTGGATTTGGTATGTGCCTTTTCTTTAGCGCAATTTCGAAGAAAATGTTTTTTTCATTATTGCAAATTCTTGGGTCAAAGCAAGATATTTCTTTCTATTTTGCGTTGGAATTGGTATGTGCCTTTTAGGTATATAGGTTAATTATAAAAGCAAGCTTTTGAAAAAGTGGGGGTATTTTAGGGTTTTTAGAGGCTTAAAAGTTGAAAAAAGGAGAGAGATATTTGCTTTATTAAGTAGTAAAGATAAAGATAAAGATTAGAGAGTTTATAGTTTGTTTAGCTTATTTGAAATTCAATAAACTAGTTTAGTGTTTGGTGGAGTTTTTTAAGCTTATATTTTTGAGTTTATATAAGCTAATTTTTTAAAAGCTATTTCAACAATTTTTTTTTTTTTTTTTTTATATAAAGAAGAACTGAGGCCCTTCCTAACCATTACTTCATATTCTCAAATTCTCACGTCTACATCAGAGCCACATCATCAATTTCTCCCCGAATTTACTCCCTACCAACCATACCATTAAATTATCAAATTCTCAACTTCCTATTTCCACATCATCACCACATATTTTTCCATTTTTATTTAAACACAAAATTAAATAAATTTAACATTACATTAAAATAAAAACAACATTATTACATTAAAATAAAAAAACTAAATTTCTTTGTAAGTGGTCTGAAGAAGTCCTAATAAAGTAGTGGGCTGTTTCATGACTAATGGGCATGATAGATTTGACTACCAAAACTAAATTTCTTTGTAAGTGGTCTGAAGAAGTGGTCTGAAGAAGTAGTGGGCTGTTTCATGACTAATGGGCATGATAGATTTGACTACCAATGAATGCATATGGTTGAATCTTACCCACTCGACCACTAACCACTTCTATATTACTACAAAAATTTTCCATATAATGATTGGAAAAATGACTTTTAAAGGTGATATTTTCATCAAGTTTTGCCATTCATGTATTAAGTTAATGTTGTAGTGAGTTTCTTTCATGAATTGTAGCTGTTTTAGTTAACACTAGAAATCATATACGTACAATGTGCGGCGATCGATGATTTCTTAATTTTGATAATATTTGTAAATTTCAGCTACGGCACTCCACAAGAGGTGACGACGGAGAGCTTTGCCGACCGTTTACTCCGACTTTGGGTTGTCCAAAACACATGTATATAATTGTGTTTGTTATTTAGTCGTAAAATATTTATATATAAATGATTAAGTAAAAAAAATACAAAAATAATATAAATATGGAAATGTTAAAAAATTCAAAATTTAACACACTATCCATTTGCTTTGCTTTATAAAATAGTATAGATTACGTGACAGAAAGAGACCACTTCCTTTTTAACTATTTTTGTGCCTTTTTAATACCAATGACGTCATCATATGTATATTTTAGTATCCTTTGATTTCAATTTATATAAAATATAAAATTTAATTGAATGAACGAATCTTGCTTTTGCTCTCTTGACCTGTCTTCCCAAAAACTTCCTTGCCTTTGATTATCTATATCATTCAAAGAATCAATCAACTAATATTATAAACAAGAGAGAAATTTTTTGGATATCCAATTTTTATATAAATCAAAGGAGAAATTTTAACTTGTCCAATTTTTGAGTCAATATATGTTTTTTATATCTAAAGTTACATTGTAACATGAAATTTTAACATGTATCTTTGTGAATTTTTATCATTGTATATTCTTGATTCTATCTGGGTATTACCCGGGTTGATAGGCTAGTTTATATATAAGCCAAAAATGTTAATCCAAATACTAACTAATATTCAACGGAAGGAGTTAACTATATATTCCAAACACTACGGGCATGTTTGGCAAGTGCTTTTCATGAGCTTTTTGAGAGCTTTAGGTTTTAATTTTGAACGATAAGCTCATATTGTATTAAAAGTATTGTTTGGAAACAACTAGCTTGAGCTTTGTTTAAATATTTGTTAAATTTCATGGCAGATACGATCCTAAGATCCCTGTTGCTACGATCCCCATGTACAATGAAAGTTTCACCACCGGGAAGTGGTATTCGTACGACCTTTTCATAGCAGGCAATATTGGCATGGTTACGGGAAAGCCAATCCATCCCTACTATTATGTCAAAACTACTAAGCTCCACAGGTATTAGGTCAATATGAAAGATGCGGTCATTCAAGTTTAGGGGACAAGCACGTAACACGTCTTTAGTTTGAAACTTTTAGCCATTAGCATATTCTACTGAGTACAGATCGTCTAACTGACTAGTTGCACATTTAACTAGAGGGCGGAACTCTAAGGATATGAAGCTACGCTCAGCGCCAGAATCAAACAATACGAATGCATACTGATCCTCAAGAAGAAAGGTACCTGTAACCACCCTCGGGTTTTGCTGAGCTTCCTCAGCGTTCAGTGCAAACACACGGCCCCTAGCTTGGCCGGTGGGGTTTTGTTGTTGTTGTTGCTGTTGTTGTTGGGGTTGTTGTTGTTGCTAATTGCGGGGAGGGTTCAGTTGGTTTCTTGGGTTTTGCTGGGCTGGCTGCTGCTGCTGGAAGTTCCGGTTACCTTGTTGGTTCCGGTTCTGTTGACCTTGGGCAAGTCTTGGGCACTGAGGGCGAAAGTGATCCAAAGCACCGCACTCAAAACAGCTCATAACAGGATTTGTCGTCAGCTCGATCTTACAGTATTTGGTGATGTGCCCCATCTTGTTACACTAGGTGCAAACGGGGCAGTTCCCAGCATGATGGAAATTGCACTTGTTGCACTTAGGTGCATTCCCCACATAGACAGTGGTTTGAGTTCCACGAGCAGTAAGGGCAAAGGTCTTCACAGTTTTGCCCTTCTTGTCTTGACTTTGGGTAGTTCGGGAACTAGATGTCCCCTCAGCCTTTTTCTTCCCGGTCGCTGTTGCTTTGGATGATGGTGGTGCTGATCTAGCCAGATCCTTGGTTAACCTCTTTGCATAGTGGTGGGATTAGTAGTCATCACATCCCTCCTAATTTCTGGTGTCAACCCATAGACTAGTCTGGCTAGTTCAGTCATTGCGTCCTTCGAGCAAAACTCTTCTTGCATTAGGTCTTTTAGTCCCTCCCAAGTAAGTCTGTAGGCAGCAGATCTGCCTCGGATCTGAACCACGTTGTTCCACCACATTCTTGCTGTCAGTTGGAACTGGCTTGATGCAAATTCAACCTGCTTTGCTTCTTCGCACTCGCTGTGGTAGAGCACAGCTTCCATACCCTCAAACCATGTTAGCAACCCTACCGCCCCTTCATCGCCATTAAACTTCGGCGGGTTGCAGGAGGTAAAGGTTTTGAAAGTGCATCGTGTGGGTAGAGGAGGAAGAGCTTCAGGTGGGGGTCCACCTTGTCCACCTTGTTGCCCATCTTGGCCTCCTTGCTCACCATCCTGATCGCCCAAGATGGCTTGCGAAATTTGCGTGACAAGGGTAGGCATGATATCGTGCAGCGACTTGGAAAACAGCTCTGCTGCCTGCTCCATAGTGAGGCCCTGTGTGTTGCGTCTTAGAGGCATATTCCTACGCCACACAAGTGTAACGATAGTCGGATTTAGCGCGTGCAATAAATAGAAATAGAATAACTTAAACGATATTAAAGTAGTCAAGATTTATAGTTTAGTTCTAGGATAACCATGCATTCAATTACATAACAAAAGTTACAAGAGTACATGGTAAAATTGGTTCAATACATAATTAAAGATTCTTGCTACTAGGAAGTTCAAATTACGATACTAAATCAAATTAAACGACAAGTCCTAGAGTCACTAATACGTAGGTCTACTTCATTAGGTGGTACAACACATTGGCTAACAGCACAGACAGTAGGATCTCGAAAAACCACATGATCTTCATGTCACGTTGTAGTTTCTCTCTTGCTTTCCTCTCCTTGGATGCAAAGAACCATAATGCATCCACTTGGTCATAAGTCCACTAGAGTGCCCTGTAGTGAGACTCAATTGCTGCCTTCTGATGGATCAATCCTTCATCCAAGCCTTGAATGATTCGAGCTACTCTTCTATTCATTCCCATCTCAGCTTCAGCCGGTAATCCCATCACTGTTCTCGATGAACCTTCTTCGTTCATAGCTCTCCTCGCGTACTCCCGACTTCTTAGATAATGCTGATGGATCTCGTGTTCAGCCTCGGTACTTGGGGGCAAGTACGGGTCGACAGGAGGTCCACGAGCATCTTGCTCTATCATATGACGTTGGTATGGACCAACAGGTGACGATGGAGCTTGGAGTTGCTTAGAGTCTTCCTCATTCTCGGGTTGGTTACGTGTGTTAAGTGATTGAGACATGTCGAATCTGCATGAAGGAATATCACTCAAAGGTTAACTATAGTTCTACTAAAGTTCTAAACGTGTCACGACAGGAGTCGAGTATGCATAGAGGTTTCGAATCAATATTATCTTAGCCTTCTCCGTAATCGGATATATGTACAGATGTTTCTGGCGACCCAATTCTCTTACACTCGTATGAACGATATAAGAGCTGCGGTCATTAACTAAGTTAGTATAATACGGAGATCCCTAGTTCCTTGTTATTGGACGGTTGAGGTCTAAGATACTAATGATCCTAACGACAGGCTCTAACGAACAGAGTGAAAATAAATCGAAGAAAACTAGAACATATTTCTAAATTAACCCCTTTCAAGTCTTGGGTATTTCATCCTTAATTAAACGTAGTTGGCTAGACTATGTCCAATTATAGTAAAAATACATAAGGCTCGAACTAGTTATTTTAGAAACATATTCGACTCAAGAATGGATTTGAAATGGAAACGAAGTTATAGCTTGAATTTTCATGGGAAAATTCGGTGTTCACTATAACCACGGCTCTGATACCAAAATTTCTGTAACACCCCGCAAAAGCGGAAACACGAGGTGCACATAAATCAAGATACATTGCACATGATACAGATCACAACACACTATAATATAGATAATAAACAGAAGGTTACATAGATTCAGGGTATTAAACCTTTAGAATTTAGTTTTAATACATAATATTACCAGTCACGCAGGACTGTTCAAAAGACAAGTGTTCAAAAGTACAAGTCATCAGTAGGAGATAACAAAGCTGGAGACCCAAGATGCACTGATGACTTTAGACACTGGAAAGCTAATTGCCGGGACCTGAAAAGCATGAGAAAATCAAGTGTCAACTACGAAGGTAGCTTGTGACAATTTTGTTACCAAGTTTCGATTCTGGTTTCCTGTCAAAAATAGTTAGAGTTGCACAACAAAATAGTTTCAAGATACAAAAGTTAACAATTCAAGTTTCAACCATGGAACAATGTATATACTTGAGCTACTACTATTCCGTTTGCCGATCATATAGTGTTTCCCCTAAAAGTCATACTCTCAATAGTATGAATAAGTTATGTGTTAAGGTAAGAATGCACCACCGAGTGATCAACTCGTGATGGAGGAACCCGAATATCCTCAAATAGCGCTATCCATAAGTACCTACAGTCTATCCCAATGCAGCAGGAGTCGATTAATAGTAGTAATTTCCCGAAGGGACTTTCCAATTTAGTTCTCAGTATCTAACTAAGGTTCCAGGTATAAGATAGTTCACAACAGTTATATATTCAGTTTCATAAACAAAAATAGTTGCATAAGATTCAGTCAAGTACTAACAAGGCTCTCATATACACCTATTTAACCCTCGCTCATACAAGGCCTAAACAGTTTTATATGACAACATTGTTAAACTAACAGTTTGATATTTCAAGATAAAAGATAAGTTGCATGCTTTTCAGCCCCAATAGATAAACAATAAAGGTTGAAAGGGGGCAGTGAACTCACAGTGGTTTGTGATACAAAAGTTAATCAAAGATGAGGCAAGTGAAAAGGCACAAGAACGAATCACTCGAGAATCGTAGATGCTAGTTGTGATTACGAGAACCTATAAGTACGTACGTAATTTAGATGGTTAACATCTTAGGATTTAGTTTAGATTTCATTAGTTAGTAACTTGGGAATGCCATGAAAGGTGTTTTGTTCTTTTTCAAGAACCACGTCAATTGCTAAGGGTTACAAAGTTTGGTTGACATCAACATATAGAATCTTAACAAATTTGTTCGGATTTCAGCATGTGAAATCCGAACAAATTTGTTCGGATTTAGTACAGAATAGAAAAACTTCGGATTTAGTTCAAAATAAAAAAATTTTGGATTTAGTACAAAATAGAAAAAGTTCGGATTTAGTACAAAATAGAAAATTTCGGATTTAGTACAAAATAGAAAAAGTTCGGATTTAGGGTACAAAATAGAAAAGTTCGGATTTAGTACAAAATAGAAAAACTTCGAATTTAGTACAAAATAGAAAAAGTTCGGATTTAGTACAAAATAGAAAAAGTTCAGATTTTGAGACTTGGTCAAAATAACAACATATAAAATCCTAACAAATTTGTTCGGATTTCAGCATAGTGAAATCCGAACAAATTTGTTCGGATTTTGGGACTTGGCTGCAATAATGTTTTGGTTCATTGACTAGCAAAAATCCAAATAAATTTCTTAGGATTTAGGGACTTGAACACTTGAAAACATTTGGGCAACAACACTCCAAATCCGAACAATTAAGTTCGGATTTAGTAGGAGACTCACTTTGTTCGGATATCAATTTGTGAGTACAATTAGTTCGATTTTTAAGATGGTTGGCATTTTGTTCGGTTCACATATACCTCAAATCCGGACAATAGTGTCCGGATTTCCTCACTTGGACATTAAAATAGCAGGTCATCACTAAACATTATTAGCTTTAGTTTTGCTCGGATTTAAAGAAGCTTATGAATGGTTCTAGTGAATTCATTGTTTGATTTGGTCGGTTTTCAGCTTGTATGATTAAAACACAAAACTTAAAAGAAGACACTATATCCGAACAAATTTATTCGGATATAGGTACTTAAGAACACAATTCGATTTATCACACCATGACAATGAAACTGGATAAATTAGTTCGAATTTAGAAGAATATTGATGACATACCCCTCCGTGCATACGAAGGAGTACATGTACGAAGCTACATAGCGGATGCTAATCATAAGGAAAGGATCATAATCTTTTCCTATATTATCGACATCAAATCCGGAACAATATCGAACGGATGTACATTCCTTAATAAAGGAAATAAATTAAAGCAACTAAATCAAGATAAATACTATCTTGATACATCATATCTTGGAATTAGATAAATACTTAATTATCTTCTCTTCCAAGAAAAAGATCACCTATAATGGGAGATCCCTCTACCTCATGATCGACATTCTACATGACCGAGAAAAACACCACATTATAATTGGCGTAAAAGGAGTTCCTTATCTTCGGGGAATCGCCAATAAACACCAAAAACACTTCATTCACCCTAGCATCTAATCCTTCAAGGTAATCGCGGTTTGGTGATCAATCAATTGGCACCATCCATGGGACCATTCACAAAAAACCCACCAATCTTACCACGAGAAAGATTCGCTAAACCATGATACCTCTAGCCAAGAAACTCCTCCAATCATCGCATCTCCTGCTACGCCAGCAGGCCCAATGCCTCCACCAGTTGGAGGTCCTGGGGAAGCGGCAGTAACGACAAATGTAACCCCTGGTGCGCCGCCTGAATCCGACGCCTTCTGAAATCAGTACAATCGCCGTACTTCCCTTGATCTCAACAGAACTGCCCGATCAACTCCTGGGACGTCACGTTTAGGCACTAATCGGACCTCAACCTCAACGAAGGAGCAGATCCCGTAGATGATGCTTACCTGATTAGAAACTACGAACAGTTGGCGGAAGGTCTAAGGCGTGTAAGAGAAATGGGCTTCGTAAGCGGTGTCAATAGGACTCTCTCTTTTGACAATGACGTAGATGAGGAATGGGAAGTCGAAACCCCAGACGGACGACCAATACCAAATGCTCATGTCCAAAGAAGAGTCCCAAGGAACAATCCAAATGTTGTACCAAGAATCCCTACCGCCGCCACTGTAACCACCGTTACCAACGTTAGTACTGCTACCGCAACAAATCGTCAGGAGGCGAGTCATTTGGGCGCTATTCGTCCGCAAGATTTCTCGACTCTAGGGTCAGTTCCTCGGTACCCACCTACATTACAAGGATACACCTCAGGGTATTTCCCCCCACCTTCGAGATACTTCCATATACCTCCGGGGTATATTCCCTAGGGATATGTGCAAGGATCTCTGAACCATCTCACTCCACTTCAAAATAACAATCACCCTAATACCCCTCAAGCAAGTATACAGCCCCAACACAATGTTACTCAAACACCGGCAGCCCATGCCCTACCGCCCGAAGGGCATCCAACGCCAAATTCTGTAGGGGTGCCTCACTTGGCCAACAATCCAATACCCGATCAATTCAATATACCCCATTACCCTTATTATCCGCCGTGGCTTCATCCCTATGGTCCTTATCCATGGGGACTTTCTCAAAATAACTATGCCATGCCTTCGGGGAATAACCCGAACCAAGGAACCCTTTCACTGGGGGATGGCCTTGATAATTCTCCTTTGATCGATTGGATTCAACAATATCCACTACCGGCAAACATGAAGTGTCCCTCCGTATTAAGAACTTACGAAGGCAAGGACGATCCGGATGATTTTCTGCAGGCATTCAGAGGGGTCGCAGAAATGCAAGCCTGGAGCGATCCAGTGGCTTGCTGAGCTTTCAGTTGGGTATTGAAAGGAGACGCGCGGGAATGGTACAATGCTTTGCCTAAAGGATCCATACTCGGTTTCTCTGATCTCAAAGCCAAGTTCCGATCGCATTTTTATCAACAGAAAAAGCACAGGAAAACATACGTTTCGGTTCATAACATAAAGCAAAAGGAGGGCGAAGGTACTAGATCATTTATATCTAGATACACTAATGAAACCCAAGAAATAGCCGAGCTCCCCGAATCACAACGGGTTTCAGGAATGATCCACGGGCTCCGAACCGTGGCTCTAATTGAACATCTAAGTGTCGATCTCCCAAAGACCTATAACGAGTTGAAAAATAAAGCCCTCATTTGGTTGGATTCCAAAGAGACCGCTGCTAATAGTATGCGAACTCCGACGCAAGACGACGACTCTTCAAATGGAAAAAGGAAGAAGCAAGCTAAGAGTGGTAAGGACGGACGAAACAGGTACCCATTCAACAGGAACGAAGGAACTAGGAATCTAGGAGGACTTGCAGAACTTACAAAAACGCCAAGGCAAATACTCGCAACGGAGAGAGCGAGAAGAACCTTTGCTCCACCTCCGAAAATGCATAGCAAGGGAAGGCGTGACTTTAACCTGTACTGTGAATTCCATGCTGATCATGGACATGACACCAATGATTGTATGCAATTGAAAAAAGCAATTGATGAAGCTATGAAAACTGGAAAACTGTCACATCTAGTAGTCGGAGTCCGTAAGAATGCGAAGGTTAAGGAAGAACCACCGACTGAGGTCGCAACAAGTGATACCCCTGAAGCAACCATTTATATGCTCCATAAAGATATAGAAAAAGAAAAGATGGCTGAATCCTCCGATGAGCTCGGTTCCCAAGGCACCACGGCAGTGGACGGGACCTCTCCATAGGTAACTCGAGCTGCCTTCTACCCCAACCCTTACTTTTATTAGAAAGCATCAGATAGTTATTCCTTCATAGTAATGATGTAAACTACTCGAACTACTTAAATAAAGCTTTCTCTATTTACATTTATCATATACCCGGTGAAGGGTCGCTCCCTATCACGTTGTTTTTATACCCGCGCGCATGATTTTTAAAGACGTGTCATATTAGTACAATGTATGCCCATGGGGACGCCCGCATCACATATAACTAAATTCGTACGCGCGGATTAACTATCACATAAAGTTGACATCCCACTGCGAAACACGCAAACTATTGAAACACACATGAAGGAGTGCCTTCGTGTCACAAACAGTCACCTTCAAAATATACGCAAAGGAACAACCTCCGCGAGAACGATCTTTATAATATATACAAAGGTAAAATCTCCGCAGGAACAACCTTTATAATACATGTGAAGGCGCATATCCAGACGAACAACCTCTGTAACATATGAAGGTATATTCTTCACACTATATAACCCCAGCTGGGGTAATTTACAACATGCTTCGTATACGAGGCCTCACCTCAGCAAGAAGCAATGTTCACACTTTGAATAAAACCATGCCTTATAAGACATATCTTATAATAAAGTGGCCTACATAAACCGCACATTCAAACACGAAATAAAAGCTACAAACAGTAGTGCTGGTCTACACGCAAATATTCGAGACATATATTGTTCTAACAGGCCAGTGGCCTTACAAATTGTCCAAATAAAACAGATAATCATGAAACTACGCAGTAGAGATACCGTCAATCGGAGGATCTTGAGGCGGAGCTGGGGATGAAGAACCTGGTTGAGCTGACATGGGAGCTTGCTGGATCTTGAGGAAAGATAAACACTTAATTATCTTCTCTTCCAAGAAAAAGATTACCTATAAAGGGAGATCCCTCTACCACATGATCGGCATTCTACATGACCGAGAAAAACCCTACATTGTAATTGGTGTAAAAAGAGTTCCTAACCTCAGGGGAATCGCAAATAAGCACCCAAAAACACTTCATTCACCCTAGCATCCAATATTTCAAGGTAATCACGGTTTGGTGATCAATCAATTGGCGTCATCCGTGAGACCCTCACTTAAAACACTTCACAAGAAACCCACTAATCTTACCACAAAAAAGATTCTCTAAACCATGACTACCTCAAGCCAAGATACCCCTCCGGTTGCCGCATCTCCTACTACCCCAATGCCTCCACCAGTTGGAGGTACTAGAGAAGCGGCAATAACAACGAATGTAACCCCTGGAGCGCCGCCTGAATCCGATGCCTTCAGAAATCAGTACAATCGTCGTACTTCCCTTGATCTTAACAGAACTGCCCGACCTACTCCTGTACAAGGGACGTCACGTTTGGGCACTAATCGGGCCTCAACCTCAACTGAAGGAGCAGATCCCGTAGATGATGATTACCTCATTAGGAATTACGAAAAGTTAACGGAAGGTCTAAGGCGTGTAAGAGAAATGGGCTTCGTAAGCGGTGTCAATAGGACTCTCTCTTTTGACAATGACGTA
>JAOXNX010038794.1:0-15055 GCA_028566075.1 Solidago caesia | reverse complement strand
AAAAGTTGTATTCACCCCCCTCTACAACTAATCTGTGTTCATTATACTTTGGTATATTGAAACTCTTGGACCTAACACTATCAATTACAATCACATTCATGTTCCTAAAAAATCATATCTCTCTTCCTTCAATCCTCTGATATTACCTTTCTCTTTCTTCAATCCTCTGAAAATCAATCTTCTATTTTTTCTCTATTCTATTTTTTCTCTTTCTTCAATCCTCTGAAAGTTGATAAAATTTTTTTTCAGATCCGGCGACCTTATGTTTGAACTTTTTGTTGTTTATTCGATTAGAGTAATTTTTACATGAAGGTATGACAAATTGTGATCTCTGACCTGGGTTTGCTTTCATTGTAGAGAACAAGAACTATTGTAAAATCGATATTGGAGGAAAGCGATAAGCATCAATCAAACAAAAGTACATCAGAATGGTAAATTCGTGTCTTCATATTGATTCTAATTTTTGGGTGTTTTTCCTTTCTTTGTTTGATTGACGAGTTAGTTGTTAAATGACTTGAAATTTTATTAGTTTTTTAATGAAAGAAAATCAGCTGATGTTTGTAAGATTTTCAGATATATGCATTCAAAAGATATTGACATTGATGGT
This sequence comes from Solidago caesia, assembly GCA_028566075.1. Lineage (NCBI taxonomy): Eukaryota > Viridiplantae > Streptophyta > Magnoliopsida > Asterales > Asteraceae > Solidago > Solidago caesia. The sequence goes on along the minus strand of JAOXNX010038794.1, from coordinate 14,448 downwards.
TGTAGTTTCAGGTTAGAGAAGTGCACAAAAGATGTTTGATAAAATGCTTGAAAGAAGATGATAAACAAGGATAAAGTACTAAGAAGAGGCCTACTTCCAGGTTTTCTAGAGCCAGTTTTCGGGTTTCGATTCGAATCTTAAATCTTTTGACTATAAATTGTGATCATTTATGTATTGACATGTGACTTAATATACTATTATGTTGCTCATTGCTTATTTTTAAAACAATCCTCAAGACTTTACAAGGAATATTTTCTTTAAAATTAACATAAGCAATTACAAACGCTCCTAAGCTTCTGATATGTTATTGCTACTCTTGTGTTACTTATAATCAAGCTTAATGTTTCGGGTGAAAGTAGCATATATAAGAGACAGATGTTTAAAATATTATGTGTAAAACACTTTAAAGTAGCATGTGTTTTCTGTTATGCAATTGTTCTCTATTTTTACTTAAATCTGTTTTTATTATGTCTTAAGTGATCGGAAGTTTAACTATAATAATAATTTTATTTTGTAAGGATGGCTATGGATGGCTTATGGGAGTTCTAATCAACAATCCTTCAATAACATGGTAAGCCAACTTGACGCTTATTAAGCTTACTAAGCAAACCTCAAGCATATAAACAAAATCTTTTTTCCGAGTTGCGAGTTCTTTTAAAAGCACGGCTTCTCTTGCAGTAACTTAAACCATACAATATGTCATCAAACAAGTTCCATATTCAGTTTAAACACTCGATACTCCTGTCTTTTGTTGTCAGAAGTTAGTTTTGATACATATTTAATGTAATAGCTTTTACTTAATATTTTTTTTATCTATAAAATGAGTATTTTTTTTTTCTACCGATTTTAGTAATTTTTTTTTTAACATGATGGTATGATTTTGGTTACAGCTATACATCGTTTGAACTCTTAGAAGGTATGATTTTGGTTGGGGTTTAGTTCGGTTGGTTGGGGTTTAGTTGATCTAAGCTTCTGAAAGAAGCAACCAACCCACACTCATAAACAATGTTTTTATTTTTGTTTGGCAGGCTTCCAATAGGCGAGATTTTGAAATAGGAGGGAGTTTGAAATTGGAAATTTATGGAAGATCAGATTTAAGCTTCCCTCTCCAACCCTCTCTCCATTTTTTTCCCATTCATCTTCATCAAAATTGAAATCTGTATCTATCTTCATTCTTTTTGTATATTTTAGTCTTCGTCAAAGTCGTGTTAACAACCAATAATCATTTCTGCCGTTCAAAAAAAACAACCAATAATCATCTTCTACAGTTTTTTACATTTTTATCTTGAACGCCTAATGTTCGATGAAATGCTTGAATGATTATATATATATATATATATATCTTTTTTGGCAGCAGTGAGTGAGTCGAAAATCTTATGATTGTTGAAGACTTGATAAAGCCAAGGAAGAGCGATACAGGTTTTTAGTTTCTGGCGGATGCAAGTTTCTGCATTGGTAAGTTTGCACTTTCTTTCTTTCTTTTTAGAAAGTATTACAAACACAATTAAATGTGTGTGGTAATATGTATGTCAAATTGTAGTTTTGTAAAGATACCATTTGATGATGGCAGGTAGATGCCACATTAGGCGATCTGGCAGGTGGTTGATATTGGAACAAATATTTTGTCAGAGACGAGAAATGAGCTTTTATGGAATAATGGCAAACGGGCTAATTAAGTTGCAGAGTTAAAAGTTTTGATTAATTTAGTCTTGAGTGGCTTAGGTTTAGGTGTTTGGATGTGAGTTATTATTCTTATGCACATAAAATGTATCAAATATGTGATTTCTTTAAATTATTTTTTGGAGGTTATATTTGAGTGATTGATTACTTTTTTTTTCTTTTTAACTTTTGAGACCATTAGCATAGATTACAAAGTAATGTTATTATTGAAGGTTTAGCAAGTTAACAAGATCTGTGTAGGTTATTATTGAAATCCGGATAAAGGTGTAGCAATCTCATTGCAAGAGCTCAAATGGATCAAGAGGTACTTAACTTTTCCTGATCTCGAAACCAAGCTCTATTGAATTGCAAGTTAGTTTCCAGGCCCAACTCCTAGCTGATCCTTTATTGAAGCTGATCCTTATTAAATAAGGTGCCTATCTCATTTACATCACGCTTTGCTTTGTTGGTTTTTAACTTTTAACTATGAGAAAACTTTACTTGGTTTTTCCATCCAGGGTATGTTTAATTTTTATTATATAGCTTTCATTATATATATTATAGATATAGAAGTTTATGTTTCAAGAAATTATTTTGCTAAGGTTTATGTAATATGAGTATAGTTGATTGTTTGAATTTTGGGGTTCCGTTTCGGTTGCGGATAATACGTGTAGTAGTAAGGTATATGTTACAATCGTCTAGGTGTTGTAGTGATGGTGTTTATAATGTTTGATTTGTAAGGTGAATGATAAGGGGAACATAAGATGGGTTTGTCATCTACTGCTACTACTGCTACTACTACTGGTATTACTTTCAGTGAAACCTGAAAGTTTTGCATATTTGATTTAAGAAGTGGACAACATGAAGGAGAGGAAATTAAGATTTTGTTTTTCTTTCCGGCTGATTTGGCGTTTCAAGCTCAGCTTTCTGTCATTGGGCTTACCGAAGGACTCATCACTTTCACAAGGTCAGCACTTGTGTAATAGATTTTGTGTGTGTGTTAAATATATATATATATATATATATATATATATATATTCATGGTGATGTTGGGTTATGATTCTAAAACAAGGCAACTTATGTGTAATATAGTAATATTTTGGGAGAGATGGTGAGATTGAGAGTCGGGTATTCTAAAACAATATTTTTTTCTGCTTAATAAACACCTTTAATAATTTAAAGAACTCCGTGTGACATATATATTGTAGGTATTGACGGAGTACATCCTTGTCTCAGTAACCGGTGCAGTAACAGTGACCATAGCTGGAGTTGTAAATGAAGCTGTCACTATACTGGTATGATGCAATCTTTAACGTTTGGAACCCGCGTGCTTTGTACATTTCTAACTGAAAAAGAAATGTTAATTTGGATTAAGGCACCTTTTTTTAAACAATAAAGAAATTTGCATACCCTTTTACTCATGGTTCTTAAACTGATGACCGCTGCTTCAAGAACTCGGTTAATATCCAGGTATCAGTTGAACCACAGTCTATTGCTCAGAATACGGAAGCTTCTAATTTTGTAGTTTAAAAGTGATGTTTTTGACCTGGTTATGTATGAACGAGTTTGTTTTGGTTATGCTTTATCTCAAATGAAAATGTAAATATACCTTATATAAGGTAACTGGTCAAACAAATTAAATGTAGTTATCTAAAATGATACGACCTCCCAAATAATTATACTAAGATTATCATTGTAAATGTTTACTCTTTCAAAAATATATTTTACGCATTAGTCATTTCTAAAAACATATACTTGCAGGTCAGCACAACCATGCTCATTTTGAGCCATACTAATTATTCCCTTTCAAAAACTCTTATTTTGTCACTGAATTGTATGGACATGAAGCGAATGGGATATTGTATTCTGACCTACTTGTATCTAAAATGTATATCTATGCAAACTGGGTGGGTCACATAAAGTATAAACACATGGTGATTGTTTTGCAGCCTAATTGTTTTGGATGGTAGAAGTTATGATTTGTCAAAAGTTGCAATCTTTTGATTAACGATTGATTATAGTGATTCGTTATTTAATAAGATTTATTGTATAAGTTGCCTATCGACGTCCCGTGTTTTCACATCGGTTCTACAATACGTAATTGTAGCTATTCTCATTTTTCCCAACAATACCTACTATACAATATCTAACGTCGGTCCGTGTAGTCACACGGGTACTCCACCTAGTATAGTTTATGTAAGAGATATTATGGTTGATTGTTATTGATATACAAAAATATATGGTTTTTTTGGACTGATCAAAACCCCTGTAATGCATTGATTGAGTTAATAACAGCCATATTTAGATGCTTGATGAAAAAAGGTGAACTCAAATTTCTATGAAATAACAGAATGTTAGACGGGCTAAATTTGCTATCAGCGCAAGCAGAGCCAAATAAGCTAAAATTCTTAAATTTTTTGAGCATACTTTGACCAAGTCTCTTGTTTGTTTTTATGAAATCAGTTTGTTTCAAATTATGTATGTATTTGAATCGATTTGAGTAACATTTTCCATAAGAAGCCTAAACCGCATTTGGCAATTGCGGTTTGGGAAAATATATATTACAGTAGAAGTTTCAAAACGCGTTTGAGGAATTCACTAGTTTTGTAACACAAAAATTTTGAACATCATTTTTGAACACCGTTGCAAAACAGGCACCATTTTGTTTTTTGTTTTTTTTAATAAAAAAATTCACTTCTCGCTACGTAAATTTTATTAAATTTTTTATTCTAATGATGTCAGGTACAATGCTTATAGTTTAACGTATTTGTACCCATCGCAACGTGCAGGAAAACTTGCACTAAAATATATATTATTTTTGGATTGTGCATAGAGTTATTTGCAGAGGGTGATCCCACTTGGGCTAAATTTGCTGTGAACTGAAGCAAATTAAGCCAATGTTTGTTTATACCAACGAATGACTACGTTTACTAAAAGCAAACTAAGTCGCAAATGAGTTTTTGAGCATATAACTTTGTCCAAGTCTTGGCTTACTGTGGCTTATATATAAAAACGTTTAACTCTGTTTGATTTTTGTTTTATGTCTCCTTCCAATATCAAAAACTAGATTATACCAACGGATTTAAAAGACAAAGACATCAAACTTTTAACTTTGATCTGTCATACACTCGTACACACTGGTACAATGGTAATGTTAAAGCGCTTGGTTCAAAGAGATTTTGGATATAATGTACATTTGAAAACTCTTTTGACGACTTGCAAAATGTTTATGAACTAGTCGCGTATTGAATCTATAGACCCATTTCAATGTCAGTTGCACAGTTCAAACTTTTCAACACTCGGCAACACCATCGAAAACAGTAACTCAAGGTTCCAACAGTTCACTGTTCACACAGTTTTAGATGCACCAAGATCACTCTCAACTGAAGCAGATTAAATGTGAACAACAACGAATGCCAATGTTTTACTAGCGGCAAACCCGGTCGCAAATAAGCAAGAAAGCTTTACAGGTTAAACTGGAACGACTAAAAGTGAAAAAGATCAGCTGATCGATCCATGTGCTTTGCCAATATTCATTACCTTATCTACAAAGCGAAGAGACAACAATCCACTTATTCCAAATCAGAATCGAAAAACCCAGCATCCTTCATTTCAGAGTAGTAAGCATTATCCAAAAGCAGGTCTTCCTCCTGCAAACGCCAAAATCTTGTAATTTCTCAAGAATAATAGGGACTTCAATTGTAAACCAAAGCAACAACAAATATACCTGGAAGAAATCTGCGAGGAAAGTCACATACACAAAGGGAAGATAAAGAGTGTGGTAGCAGATAACAACGAACTTATACAGCCTGCAAGAATTTAATGAATCAAATACAAAAAGGCAAATGTCATCTATATACGAGAAATTTGTTACATAGTAATACTCTTGAGAATCTTCTTTTTTAAAATGTCTTGATGCTTTCTTCTATGTATTTATATTTTTTGGGTAAAAAGTATAACCTCGGTTAGATTTTCTTCTATGTATTTATAAGTTTAGCTAATTAGCTGTATTTACTTACCAAAGTCCAAACCCCACGCCAACTGCAGCAAGCCCACACCCAAATAATGCAATTGCAGTGACCACGAACATGACAACAACATAGTTGTAAAATGCTGGTCGAGCTGCATAAAGAATGGTAAAGGACAGTTATAGAGCTGTAAGCAAGAATTAAGTGGGAGTTCTTAGAATTAGAACCAACTTACGAGGTAGCTTATCTCTCCACTTTGAGTAATGAACAAAAAGAATATAGCCATAAGTGCATGTCAGCAATAGTTTGTCAAGCGTCCACAAGCCCCACTTCCCTCGATGGGTGGTTTCACCATCCATAAAAAGCGTGACATGGAATCCAAACACACATATAGCCTGATGGTGGAAGGAGATACAATCAAAAATGTCAAGAAAAAGATTATGATATGCATGCATTGGAGAAACTATTAATTGAGACATAAGAAAGGCAAATGTTCTAGAAAAATGGCATTAAAAAGTAACGAAGAAGCCACTGTTAAATAAAAACATCAGTATTCAATCTTTGGTAGCAGGTATTACCTTTAGAAGTATATCTGCTCCAACAATGAGCCCTGAAATAATGAAGGTGTGAGCTAATGCTTCCAACCCACTGGCATAACTCTCCTGAAGTAAAAAGGCCACCAAGCTAATCTCTAGACATAGTGTTGCCAACGCTGTGAGCAATGACAACAAGTTCCAAGATAAGTCCTTCCCAGGAATACACTGCCATACCTGCATCAACACAATCTGGGATTTAATATCACTCGATTTCTTGTCAACCAAAAAAAAAATGATTCTACATATATAACATTCCCGCGGGTAGAGGTAAGATTGTCTACATACCACCTCCCCCATATTGCACCTCCGGCGGGATTGGTTATCGTTGATTTATATCTATAATTTGATACGAACCCATCCCATAATAGGCTCGCATCAAGCTATAAGCTAGGTGTAGAACTCACTCCCAAAAGCTAGCTCGAAGGAGGAGGGGACACCTAGGCTTATAAACCACAAACCAATCCCATACTTGGCCGATGTGGGATCGTAACATAATTCAACAAAAGTCTTTGGGAAGGGAAACTAGCAAGGCAGACTGGGCTAGAAACTTTAGCATGTAGAAATATAAAAACATTAGAAATCATAGTTTCGTATATCATTGTTTTCGTTGTTGTATAACCATTATAACGGCATCCACAGTAGTTCAAATTACAAGATCTATAACTCCAAACAATCTAAAATGCCAAAAGTTGCACAAACTACGTAATGAATAAAACAACAGTTGCATTACGCCATTACCCTAGTCGGTGGATATCCTGTCTATTTGTAATTAGATAACAGACCCCAGAAATCATATATTATCCTTTTTACCCCTATGAATTGCTTGATGCAAAGATATTGATCCCACTTCTGTGATAAGTAGACTTAAGAAAAATAATGAATATGCTAATAAAAATGCACGCATACTAATCTCCTTTTCTTAAAGAGGAGAATTTTCGCCGATGTCATAAAATCTGATGTGTCAACTTAAGGCTTTGTCCACATCAGATTTTGATGTCATGTGCTGATGAAATTGCTAGGTTTTCTTAGGTGTTTATACTATGTGTTTTTGTATAATACTTTTACATGTGTATTATCTCTTTCAAATGGGCGGGTGTTTAAATTTGAATTTGAATCCGTCAGTCTATCTATCTAATCAGTCTGTCTATCCGTCAGTCTATATATTTGTTAATATATTTATATATGCAAAGAGGACATGCAAACGCAGATTTCAAGGTTTGAAAAGTTCGTATATACATATGCCTTTTAATATAAAAATAAAAAAACCAATCCTTTCCAACCCTAAACTTAGCCACATATATAACTCCTTTGCTTTCTAAATCACCATATTTCAGGCGCCCCCTCTCTCCCAAAATCACCACCTTCTTTTTTTTTTTAGATCATATCCAACTTTCATCAAAATATATTTCTCAACCCAAAAATACATATTTTCAGATATTTAAGTATCTATTTCTCTCTATTTTCAGATACATCAGACTACCGATGCCCCAAAAAAAAAAAACATTTTAGTTGGTGGCTGACGGAGATGGTAGCCGTCGTTGTGGTGGATGATTTGCTGTAAAAGTTTGTGTAGCGATAATTGTTGTATAGATGTTGAAAATGATTTTTCATCCTGCAGTTAATTTTATGGTTTTTACATTTTATTATTATTATTTTTTATTAAGTATACCATTTACAGATTTCATTTTATGGTTTTTTCTTTATTGTGTTTTTTTTTTTTTTTTTTAATTTTAGATCTTTTGTCTATGTATATATCAATAAGCGATTTAGATCCATTAAGGTGCAGTTAATTTTCGAATATACATCATTTTCTTTGTTGGTGTATAAGTAAAATCAAAAGGTGCTCAGATTCACTGGTGGTTTGTGTAGCGATAATTGTTGTATAGATGTTGAAAATGATTTTTCATCCTGCAGTTAATTTTATGGTTTTTTCATTTTATTGTGTTTTTTTTTTAAGTATATCATTTACAGATTTCATTTTATGGTTTTTTCTTTATTGTGTTTTTTTTTTATTATTATTTTAGATCTTGATTTTATTGTAAGTTTAAAATTCTTTTTTAAAATTCTTTTTCTTTAATTTTTTTTTAGATCCGAAAAATTCATATTTGGTTTGATTATATTATTGGCACAATATAATTTGCAAAGCTATTATCATCATCTTAATATCTATACCCTCAAAGCCATAATTTTTTTTTCTTTATTTATTGTGGTTGTTTAAAGTATATCATTTACAGATTTCATTTTATGGTTTTTTCTTTATTGTGTTCTTAAAGGGATCGAGTCACTGAAGAGATCGAGTCACTGAAGAGAAACCACCAGTGAATCGTTCCTAACTGAGATCCCATCACTGAAGAGATCGAGTCACCGAAGAGTATCCACCAGTGATCGAGTCACTGAAGAGCATAACTGGGATTTCCTGGTAAATGGTTCACTTATAAGGTGGGTCAGATTAAGTCACTGAAGAGGAGAACTTAATTTAGTAATTTAACTCACTTATATTTGAGCACCTTTTGATTATGGAAATTTATTTCATTTCATCCTTTTATATTTAGATTGTTTAAGTATAAGTTTTTTTTGTTAATGTGAAAGTAAATGGGAATGTTGAACTCTTTGTGCATCGTTTTCGATTTAGAATGTATCTGGGGTGTTTGGTCATTACTTAATGTCAATGTATTGTTTTGGATACCAGGGGTTGTTTAGTCTTGATTTGATTTTATAAATAGTGGGTGTTAATGATGTTGGTGAAGTGAAACTTGTGAAGGTTTTAGATGATCTTGATGATGATGATCAGTTTCATTAAAAAAAAAAAATCTGATCTGAAGGTAAAAATCTGACCTGAAGGGTAAAAAAATGATTTGAGGGGTAAAATCTGAGGGGTAAATAACTGATCTGAGGGGTAAAAATCTAATCCGAAGGGTAAAAATCTGACCTGAAGGGTAAAAAAATGATCTGAGGGGTAAAATCTGAGGGGTAAAAAACTGATCTGAGCGGTAAAAATCTGATTTGAAGGGTAAAAACTGGAGGGTAAAAATCTGACCTTAAGGGTAAAAATCTGATCTGAAGGGTAAAAATCTGATCTGAGGGGTAAAATCTGAGGGGTAAAAATCTGATCTGAAGGGTAAAAATATGATCTGGAGGGTAAAATCTGAGGGGTAAAAAACTGATCTGAGGGATAAAAATCTAATCTGAAGGGTAAAATCTGAAGGGTAAAAATCTGATCTGAAAGGTAAAAAAATGATCTGAGGGGTAAAAAACTGATCTGAGGGGTAAAAATCTGATCTGAAGGGTAAAAACTGAAAGGTAAAAATCTGACCTTAAGGGTAAAAATCTGATCTGATGGGTAAAATCTGAGGGGTAAAAATCTGATCTGAAGGGTAAAAATCTGATCTGAGGGGTAAAATCTGAAGGGTAAAAATCTGATCTGAGGGGTAAAAAACTGATCTGAAGGGTAAAAATCTGATATGAGGGGTAAAAAACTGATCTGACGGGTAAAAATCTGATCTGAGGGGTAAAATCTGATCTGAGGGGTAAAATCTGAAGGGTAAAAATCTGATCTGATCTGATCAGATTCATTAAAAAAGAAACAAAAAAACTGATCTGAAGGGTCCTTCAGTGAAGAAATCTGATCTGAAAGGTAGAAATCTGATCTGATCAGATTCATTAAAAAAAAAAAATCTGATCATCATGGTCCTTCAGTGAAGAAATTTGATCTGAAGGGTAGAATTCTGATCTGATCAGATTCATTAAAAAAAAAAAAACTGATCTGAAAGGTAGTTCAGTGAACCTGATCTGAAGGGTCCTTCAGTGAATCCTTCAGTGACCCTTCATTGAATCCTTCAGTGACCCTTCAGTGAATCCTTCAGTGAATTTGTGGGTTTCAAAGTTTGGCAAAAACAGTCCCTTAACTTTTTATTGGTAGTTAATTTCCCGAGCAAAATTCTTTTTACCTAGCCGTGTTTGCAAGCGGGATTTATGTCTATGTTAATGATAATATAAAATAAAATATATAAGAGAAAAATGACTCATGTGATAATGGAATTTTGCTAATTTCCGATACTTTAAATTTTATATTGGTAATTTCTAATTATATTTTGAAAGAGTATTAGATAGTATTCCTTTTATTGAAATTTACATTTAACATCTACCCTTTTTATTGAAATTTAAATCTAATATTTACAATATCAACATGTATGTATGTTTTGGTATTGTAGGAATAAAAGTGAATTGAAGAAAAAATCACGATTTGCATTTTATATATTGGCGTTGGATAATATTTGATTGTATTTAAATTTTGAATCGTTGGTGTTATAACTTATTTAGATTATGGCTATTGTGTTAGGATTTAGTTTATTTTAAATAATTGATGCTAAAACTTAATATTATTAGACTTATGTAATGTTTAAGTTAAAATTCTTTTGGTATTACTTTGATCAATGAATATTTTGTCAACAACCCGGTCCAACTCCGGTCCGACCGGTTCAACCGGTTAAATTTTGTGAGACCGGTTAAGTGTCCGGTCCGGTTTGGGCGGATTGAATTGTTAAAGTCTGGTCCGGTGGTTTAAGTTTTGAGAAATCCGGGTTATTTGGTCAGGTTACGGTTTGAGGAAAAAAAATCCGTGAAAACCGGATCGGACCGGACAGAACTTTATACCTTCACAACTCGAAAAGAAGGTGGCTTTATCTGAAATCATAAACCTTGAACATTTTATGAAAATGCACACTTTTGTGTTCCAAATTCTCTGGAATTTCACTTTAAATGACACACTTATATATCAAATTTATAATTAATTATACCTTTACAATATATATAAAGACTTTTTCTGTATATGAGTGCTACACCTGTTATTAACATTAACATATAATTAAAGTTTATGGTTAAAGTTCAAATACATTAAAACAAATATTTATAACTGCTAATACTTTGTTTAATATATATAGTTTTAATTTTGAATGTTTGTTATGACTCTTCTTGACAAATATACACAAAATTATATAGAAATAAAAAGAAAAGAAAAAAACGAATTCAAAACCGTCAAACCGGACCGCCTTGCATGGTTTGGTCTGGTCCGGTCAGGTCAGTCAACGTCCTAGTCTGGTTTGGTTTGATATATGTTGAATCTGAAAATATCGGTTTGATTTGAGATTTAGTCAAAGCCGGACCAAACCGGTCCATGTACACCCTAGTGGTCGATAAAATCTGGTATTAATAAATAAAATTCAATTTATTAATAGGGAAATGATATTGGTACCATCCCTTTTAATTAATTTACCAAAATCATAAATTAAGTGCTTGTACAGTATGTTATAAAACTTGTACAGTATGATAAACTAATTAAAATGAATGGTACTAATATCACCTCCTTTTATTTAAACATTAACAATTCATAATAATTTTATTAAAAGTCAACACAATGATTGTGTAGATCTGAAGCAATACAAACGAGAGAAAAGCAAGATACAATGACTAGTTGAATACAACAACAACAATATATCAAACTAGAAATGAATTGCGGTTACGACGAGTAAAACAGGAATAGGTTGGTGCCCTAGCAGCAGGGGTTTCACCTTGAATGTAGGCAAAACCTGAATCCTTGACGCGATTATCAACTTTTGATACTGACGGGGCATTTTGGCCCATTTTCCTTTGCCCCAATGCTGTTGTATTGCCAATGGCTTGGAACTGGCCCATTTCCCTTTGCCTCAATGCGGGTGCATTGTCAATGGCTTGAAACTCGATGCCTTGAACATAAATGCCACTGCTTCCACAGTAATGTGAAAAACTTTCTAAGAAAACCTCAAAATCAGTATCTTCCTTCTGCTTCAAGAATCGATACATTTCAATGGTCATCCACCCGTCATCATCTCTTGTTGTTGCCTTATATGCATGTAACGTTTCACTCCCCCTTTTGTACTTCAGGTCTACATAAATCTGTTTACTAGAAAGTTGCCTTCGATCACAAACTTTAAAGACCAGATAAACGCCATAAACAACATCCACGACTAAAAAACTAGTCTTTAGCTTTATTTGGATCTTTAAATCTGAAATATCTGTCATCTTCACCACGGTGTCAAACCTGCACAATTTGCAAGAATTTATGCTAAACTAAGCATCATCATGACTCGCTTTTACACATAAACATTTCATTTAGAATTTCATGATCCTATTATATCTCACAAATTCCTAACTAAAAAAAGTATGAACAAAGATCAAGTAATTAAAATTGAATATTCACTATTACTGCTGATCTAGTATACATAGTCGTGTCTGGTGCCAATAAATTAAAGTACTTGTCTATTTTGATATCCAAAACACATTGGTATGAAAAGTTAAAAATTGAAATGAAGAGCGATAAATACATCTAGTTATGACACACATCAATTCGAGTGTGTACTAACTGTTTTTATATAGAGGATATAATATCTGCTTCAACAAACACGCAACTACATTTTTTATATAAAAAATTTTATATTTTTTTATTCAGTCATATGGGCAATTGCGGTTGATTGATTGTGAGAGGAAAAGCAGGGGGGTGCTTGCTTGTTGCAGCAAGCATCATTTCCCCTTTTATATAAGAGGAAGAGAGAACCTTGCCGTTGACTTCTGAATAGATGTCCACTTATGTGATCTATGGTTCCCATATGAAAAAGTTGTTGCTGATATCAATGTATTTCCCTCCTTTGCGTTGCAGGGTAGTGAAAACCACTGTTGTATAAATAACGAAACAAATCAAGTACGTCAAGGTTCTGTTATGTGTAAATGTATCTAGGATTTTTGGATAATGATTTTGACAACACTTTGTAAGTGCATATTCGCTAACATTAGATGTATCATCAAGAACATGTTGTAAGCTAACACGTACTAGATTTTTCAAGAGAATAATTGATATTTCATCACAAAGAAATTACCACTTTTCCATCATGAAGAGGTTCTTCTCCTTCAAAGAGTTTCTTTTTCTTGTTGAAATCCTTCTTCATGTTGGATGTCACAACTTTCTCTTCTTCAAGGAAGATTCCCTCAGTGAGCTTCTTGTAGAGATTCTTTTTCTTGTTCATAGAGTACATCTGATCAGGGTCTTTTGACATATCTATTATTTCTTTGTAGTTACTAGGCAGTTTGGGTTTCCAAATATCATTATCCTCCTGTTGTTAACAGAACCCAAATAATACATCAGTCACAGATATAGGAGTAGTTTGTAGAAAAAACAAAGTTACTTAAAACTAATTGTTTAGCATTCTCTAAGCTTCAGTAATTCGTTTTTTGTTTGTAAGTTGATATCTTGTTATGGACTATTATTTGTAATGAGTTCATGTTAAAGCTAGATTATATATAAGTCATAAGATGCAACCACCACCAAACATGGTCTAGTCTTGTGGTTAGGCGTCCTGATGTCCTGACAAGAGGTCTCATGTTTGAACCTCCCTAGGTAAACATCTTGAAAATATCCAGGAAAAGGGTTGTGCTACGGGCACGGGGATACCCCGTTTTGGTAGCATACATGTGAGTCAAAGACTTGCCCTCCTAGACCTGAACAAGGAAAATCCCATCCGGTTACCCATTTTCTATATAAGATGCATTTAAGGGAAGACAATATTTGCCAAATTGAACTACTATGAAAGCTTACTTGAAACTCCAATGCGTTTTTAAGTTGTTTTACAACTTCACTTGCTTTTGGCCGCTTATCCTTTTCATCATGTAAGCATTGCAGAGCAATACTTTGAAAAGTCTTCAGTGATTCTGTTACAGGTTGCTCCCTTATACCCTCAAACACCATCAGGTCAAGTTTTCCTTCTTTATGTTGATTCATAACCAGAGTGGCTAAAGACTGACTGTTACCCTCAGAGCCCTCTTGCCATGCCAATCTTCCGCACAAAATCTCAAATAAAACGACACCAAATGAATATACATCAGACTCGCTAGTTAAGAAACCCTGTTTGTACTCTGGGTCAAGGTAGCCGAGTGTGCCGTTAGCATAGTTGATGACATGTTCCATGTCTTGATCATATGCATGTACTGCAGACAACTCCAAATTAGCAATTTTTGCCTTCCAATCACCAGTTAGTAAAATGTTTGAGCTTCTAATATTGCTATGTACCACGTTCTCTAGCATTATAGCACCTCCATGAAGGAATTCCAATCCGCTCGCAACATCAATGCAGATCTTAAGCCTTTTCATCCATGTAAGGTCAACAGTGTCCAAAGACTTATCAAGACTTCCTTTAGAC
>JAOXNX010038693.1:0-15083 GCA_028566075.1 Solidago caesia | reverse complement strand
TCCATTGTGCTCGGATGTAGAGATGTTCGTGCTTATTAATGATGTATTTATATATAGTTCTTGTCTTAGTACATATTCAGTTCGTTCTCTTTGAGCCACTGCTCCTGTACTTAGTCTTTTGTACTGGGCACAGCCCTTTTAACATTGTAATCGTGGTTCTGGTTTTTAATGTTATTGGTTGTGTTATGATCTATAATTTGTGCAATGTAGTATGTTACTGTGCATCCCGTGTTTCCGCTTTAGCGGGGTGTTACAAAACATATGATGTAATGATAATTATGTTTTGTACGTAATTAATATCAAATCCCGTATTCCGCCTTGTCGGAGTGTAACAATATTGACCCATCTTCCAGATTCAATATCATCCTTGACCATATGATTTTGGTCTTCAAGAGCAATGAAACACACGTCTCTGACTACTTCCTCATCATCTGAAGAATCTTCATAATCTTCCCATTTTTCAGTCTTCGCAATCATACACTTGTTTTTCTCTTCCAGTGACATAAGGGCGATCTGAGCCTTGAGCTTCTTGTATTTGCTCTTGTAGCCGTCATCAGATTTTTGAAAAGAAGAGGAAGAAGAGGGGCTGGACTGTGGTTTAGAATAACTAGACCTGCATTCCTTCATGAAATGACCTTTCTTTCCACACTTAAAGCATGTTAGATTGGTTTTATCAGTATAAGAGCTAGAGCAGTAGATCCACTGGAGCGAAATGATTTTTCCTTAAAACGATTGAAGGTTTTGGCTATCATTACTACCATGTCATCATTGTAATCCTCATCACAACTAGTAGACAGGTTGTCAGAAAATCCAGAGTTCATCAGTTCAGACATTACCTTCTTCATTGAGTGAGACTGGTCACTCTGAGAGGATAATAAAGCTGCACTTTGTGGTTCAGTATATTGGACCACATGAGAACTGGAAGAAACTTGATTTTTGGCATCTTGTTCAGCCATAACTCTCCCTGCTTTGTTTTCTTCAGTGAATCTGAAGGCTCCATATAAGGAGTTGAGAGTATGATTGTGCAAAGTTCTGCCTTGTCTTAAAACCAAAATTAACTTTTCCCATTTAGAAGGAATCCCTCAGACAATGTATCTTTGGTTAACATAATTTAATATTATGTTTTGTGTTGTCACACCCCGACTGAGGCGGAAAACTCGGGATGTAACGAGAAGCACACACGTCATGAATATTAAATAGGAAGACTAAATGGCATTCAATAAACAAGCAAACCAAATATCATTACACAATTCATACAAAAATTGTTCAACAACCAAATACAGATTAGTTAACAACTCCCACGCAGGGGATCAAGAGTCAAGCATAGTGCATTAGCTAACACAACAGAACATCTAACATAAATCTTCAACAGCAGGATCGAAACCTAAAGTCCGGTCTACTAAAGGCCTTCATGTAATCCTATCCTCAGGCACCTCTAACCTGAGCACCTGAAAGGAACACTTGAAAACGTCAACACAATGATTGGTGAGTGCGTAGGTTTGTTTACAAGGATTTCATAAAATACGTTAACTGTCACCATGGGTTGCCAACATGTTTACTCAATACAGTTGCCATAAGTTGTCAACTTTTCCAATGTTTCCAGCGCATACAGTACCATTCATTCTAGCCAAACAAGCTTCACAGATATTTTCGATGAAGACCCGAAGGATCATAAGTTGCATATTGTTCTTCATGGTAAAAGACATATAATCGGGGTTGAAGATGTTGTACACGAGGAAGAGTATGATTAATTTGAAGAGTTACCTCCATTTTCTATCGACATGCATTCCTCAAATGTCTCTATTGACAATATGTACTACTTAAGAATCGACCACAATGAAGGATCATGGGTAGTTCAGAATCAGACTACATGAATTGATTTAGGTAAGTACACATTTATGTAACATTTTCAATTAAGGCTAACAGTTATGCATATAACATATATTCTAACTAAGCAAATATGTTTCTTTTTCAGTGCTAAATTCTTGAGTGAAGACATGCAAGAGTATTACCCGAAGATCTTTATATTTGGAAAAACATGGTTTATAACTTTTGTAATGTTTATTGTGTAATCGACATAATATTTTGCACAACAATCATAGTTAAGGTTTATGAAGTTTATTTGAAATTGTGGTATAAATGATGATTAATGAATAGCTAGATATAATTACAACACATTTTAGAAATTTTTACACATTATTTATTTTATATGAACCGTCTAAAAATCCAAAAAAAAGGTGGTCTTTTTATTTTCATCTCCCTCCCATTCCTAATTCATAGACTATTCGCAAATAAACTCTTCTATCTATTCCCAATAAAACCTAATCTCAACTTTTTGTTTTTCAATTGACACCCTTCACCTGCCACTGAGACAATCTAATCTTTTAACTCCTTTTCTTTTCACTTGGCACCCATCACAACTCAGCTATTCACACCTTCGACGAGGTAATGATAAACTAGGGTTTATCCTTTGTAGGTTTTTTTAACACCCGTAATTCAAATTCGAAGAATAACAATGTAATTCTAGCATTCAAACTAATGTGTAGCCTATTTAATCTATTTGGCAATCTTATTCAAAGTTAGTTTTATGTGTTACACGTAAGTGAATCAAGAAAAGATAGTCAAACAAGAAATCCCAGCAAAACACATAAATATATATATTTATTGTGAGGTATTCGTAAACATTTTATAGTAATCAAGCAAACCATTTAAACTTATGTCGAGTCAATCTATTGGCATCGCATTTAGAAGCGACCTCACGATTATTTGCGACTTCGCATAATAAGGAACCCTATTTTGTCACCCTATAAATACATCCTTATAACCTCACCTCTCAATCTCACCACCTCACAACTCACACACACTCTCTCATTTAGCTTTCTTTTCAAGTAAGCACAACACCTTTTCTCTCCATTCACGTCGCACACACACACTTTTTCATCATTTTTAGTTAAAATCAAAGCTTATTCTTCTAGATTTACTATCAGAAACAGCGTTTTTAGCACCAAAACATCCTATTCTTAAAGATTTTGGGTAAGGATATAAAAACTCTCTTTTGCTTTTCTTTTTGTAATTTTCTGTTTTTCTCAAAATACACTCATAATAATCGTCAAGTTTCTAACTTTTTACGTCCATAGTGTTTCTTTTCACATACTGAAACTTCTATCAAAGTTTCATTTGATTTCGTTAACAAAATCTCAAGATTTAAGGATTTTTGTACACTTTTTACAAACTTTGTTCAAATGGGTTTACGAGTTTGAGTCCATTTTTAAGTTTGCAACTTTAATATTGTCTTTCCACCATTTTTGTGAGTCCAAAAGTACAAACTGATGTTAAAAACACCTTCCAGATCGAAAGAAATGATTAGGGTTTTCTATAAATTATTTAGGGAAGAACAACTCTCATTTGCGACCTTGTATCAACGACCTCGGAAAATTCCAGACCTCGTAATTCCGACCTCGTATTTGCGACCTCATAAAATTCGTGACCTCGCAATTGCAACCTCACCATTGAAAGCCCGTCATTCGCGACCTCGTACAGCTCATGTGACCTAGTACAGCTTATGGGACCTCGTAGAGCTTGTGTAACCACGTATAGCTCATGTGACCTTATATAGCTCATGTGACCTAGTACAACAGCTCATGCAACCTTACACAGCTCGTGTGACCTCGTATAGCTCTTGTGACCTCGTTTAGCTCGTGTGACCTCATATTCATTTGAGACCTCTCAAAGTAAATTGGGCACTCGTAAATTAGTCAACTTTATTTAAACTCGTAAATTTTAACTAATTCATTTGTGTGTATACCTATGTGCTAGTTTGAAGTATTCAAGCATTCTACTTATTCTATATTGTGTATTCTTTGTAGTCATTCAAGGTATTCGAAAACCAAGGAAGAATACAAGATTCACTTCAGAAAGGTGTTGGAACTACTTAGATCTGAGAGGCTATATGCAAAGTTCTCAAAGTGCGAGTTTTGGCTAAACGAAGTACGCTTTTTAAGACATGTAGTTGATAAGGATCGATAAGAAATGTTGGAGACACTACCTATACGGCACCAGAAGCGTAATCTACACAGACCACAAAAGCCTTCAACATATATTCGATCAGAAAGACCTCAATATGAGACTGCGAAGGTGGCTAGAGCTATTCAGCGGTTATGACTGCGAGATTCAATACCATGCCGGCAAGCGAAATGTAGTGGCTAATGCCTTGAGTCGAAAAGAGAAAGTCAAGCCTCATCGAATTGGAGCAATGGGTATCATGGTGCAAACGAGTTTAAAGGACCGAGTGCTTCGCGTACAAGTGGAAGCAATGATGAAGGAGAACCTAGCCAATGAAGAGTTAAGAGGTATGAAAGAGTAGTTAAATCAAAGAGATCACAGAGGATTGTATTTCTTCGAAAGAATATGGATTCCCTTATTCGGTGGGCTAAGAACGTTAATAATGGATGAAGCCCATAAGACTAGATATTCCATCCATCCAGGATCCGATAAGATGTATCAGGACTTAAGGGATTTGTTTTGGTGGCCTGGAATGAAAAAAGATTTTGCGATGTACATAAGTAAATGTTTGACCTGTCTAAAGTTTAAAACGGAACACCAAAAGCCAGGAAGATTGCTGACACAATCATAGATTCCTGAATAGAAGTGGGAAAGGATAGCGATGGATTTTGTTACAAAGCTATCAAGAATCAGTAATGGTCATGACGTTATCTGGGTAATCGTAGACAGCTTGACTAAGTCAGAACACTTTGTACCAATCCATGAGAATTATTCATTGGAACGAATGGCAAATTTGTATATTAAGGAATCATTTCAGAAAAGATTAGGCTCACGTTTAGATATGAGCACAGCCTATCATCCGCAAACCGATGGTCAGAGCGAACAAAATATTCAAACACTCGAAAACATGTTGAGAGCATGTGCTATTGATTTTGGAGGCACTTGGGAAACTCATCTTACGCTCGTAGAGTTTTCATACAATAACAGTTATCACTGAAGCATACAGTGTTTGCCATTCCAAGCATTATACGGACGAAAGTGTAGATCACCGCTTGCATGAAAAGAGGTGGGAGACAGTCAAACAATCGGACCAAAGATAGTCCTGGAAACAATAGAAAGAATCGCTCAAATCAGAGACAACCTTACTAAAGCTCGCAATCGCCAAAAGAGTTTCACAGACAATTAAAGAAAGCCATTAGAATTCAAGGTAGGCGACCGAGTGTTACTCAAAGTTTCACCTTGGAAAGGTGTAGTCAAATTCAACAAGAGAGGCAAACTTGCCCCAACATACATTGGGTCGTTTGAGATAATCGCGAGTATAGGCCTCGTAACATATCGATTGAGTCTACCACAAAACTCAGTGTAGTTCAAAACGTATTCATGTATCCAACCTTCTTAAGTGCCTAGCGGACAAGAAATCATGCGTACCTTTAAATGAGATTAGAGTAGACAAGAAATTAAACTTTGCTGAAGAGCTAGTCGAAATCGTAGAAAGAGAAGTCAAGAAACTTAAGAAGAACAAGAACCCAGTTGTTAATGTTAGATGGAATTGGCGTAGTGGTCCCAAGTTCACTTGGGAACAAGAGGATCAGGTGCAAGCTAAGTATCCGCATTTATCCGATAGTGTGATTCGTAGCTAGTCAAGTAGTATAAATTTTGGGACAAAATTTCCCTAAGTAGGGGAGGATGCAACACTCGTAATTCGAATTCGATGAATAAAAATGTGATTCTAGCATTCAAACAAATGTGTAGTCTGTTTAATCTATTTGGCAATCTTATTCAAACTCAATTTTATGTGTTAAGAGTAAGTGAATCAAGCAAAGATAGTCAAACAAGAAATCCCGTGCAAAATCATGAATATATATATTTTTTGTGAGGTATTCGTAAACATTTTATAGGAATCAAGTGAATGATTTAAACTTGTGTCGAGTCAATCTATCTCCATCGCATTTATATGTGACCTCGCAATTATTTGAAACCTCGCATAATAAGGAACCCTATGTTGTCACCCTATAAATACATCCTTATAACCTCACCTCTCATTCTCACCACCCTCACAACTCACACACACTCTCTCATTTAGCTTTCTTTTCAAGTAAGCACAATACCTTTATTTCCTTTCACGTCGCACACACACACTTTTTCATCATTTTTGGTTAAAATCAAAGCTTATTCTTCTAGATTTAATATCACAAACAATGTTTTTAGCACCATAACATCATCAAAACATCCTATTTTCACAGATTTTGGGTAAGGATTTAAAAACTCTCTTTTCCTTTTGTTTTTGTAATTTTTGGTTTTTCTCAAAATACACTCATAATAATCGTCAAGTTTCTAACTTTTTACGTCCAAAGTGTTTTTTATCACATACTACAACTTCTTTCAAAGTTTCGTTTGATTTCGTTAACAAAATCTCAAGATATAAGGATTTTTCAACACTTTTTACAAACTTTGTTCAAATGGGTTTTCGAGTTTGAGTCCGTTTTCGAGTTTGAAACTTTAATATTGTCTTTCCACCATATTTGTGAGTCGAAAAGAACAAATTGATGTTAAAAACACCTTCCAGTTCGAAAGAAATGATTAGGGTTTTCTAGAAATTTTTTGGGGAAGAACAACTCTCGTTTGCGACCTCGTAAATTTTCTCAACCTCGTATTTGCAACCTCGTCATTTTCGCAAACTCATATTTGCAACCTCATAATTTTGGTGACCTCGTATTTGCAACCTCGTAAAATTCGCGACCTCGTAATTGCGACCTCGCCTTTGCGAACCCTTCATTCGCGACCTCATACAGCTTATGGGACCTAGTACAACTTATGCGATCTCGTAAAGCTTGTGTGACCTCGTATAGCTTATGTGACCTTGTATAGCTCATATAACCTAGTACAGCTCATGCAACCTTATACAGCTCGTGTGACCTCGTATAACTCATGTGACCTCGTATAGCTCGTGTGACCTCATATTCATTCGAGACCTCTCAAAGTCAAACTCATAAATTGGTCAACTTTATTCAAACTCGTAAGTTTCGGTCAAGTAAAACTTATAAGCTTGTGGGTCAAACTAAGTCAAAACTCGAGTATTACACTAATGGTTAATCATATACAATCAATCAAGCTAAGACTAATTCATTTGTGTGTATACCTAGGTGCTAGGTTGAATTATTCAAGCATGCTATTTATTCTATATTGTGTATTCATTGCAGTCATCAAGCTATCAGGTGAGTTACGTAGCCCCTTTTTATATGTTTTCACGGGGTGAAAAGATGCTTAACTGTTTTCATGTACCGTAAATGTGTTTTTATTTTTGGCTATTAGGTTACTGTATGATATGGTATTCATTCTATGGTATGTGATCCCAATAGTGCTTAATTCTTATTGGCTATAGTTAAACCAATGGGGTGAAACTACAGTGGTACCGCCCCTTAACAATGAGTTCTAGGCAGCTAAAAGGCACGGGTTCGAATCCTTGCTTAGCAGATTCCCTCCCACCTAGTTCTCTGGGGAGTCACCGGGCTGTTGTCCATGCGGTACGGACACCGGGTACCAATATGGTACATGGGACCAGAGGGTTCCCACCCAATTACCCTTTTTTTTTTTATTGGCTATAGTTAAGATAGCCAGGTCGACTGTAAAGGCAATTTGGTTATTCAAGCTAAGTCATTCTATTATGTATCATAAGTATACCTATAGCCAGAGTTATTCATTCTATGTATGTATTCAATCAAACTACTAGACGACACAAAACCATTCATTCAAAAGCTATTTAAACTAAACCTACGAACTCACCAAACATTGTGTTGACATTTTCAATTATTCATTTAGGTAATCAAGGCAATCACGCAAATCGTGGCTAGGATGGTCACATGGGACCTTAGTAGACTTTGGGCTCTAGGATTTGATGTTGCTTTATCTTTATTCATGCACACTCGTATATTTAGACTTAGGCAATTTGCCTTAATTAGCTTATCTCCCCTGCGTGGGAATTTATCTTATGTTTGCTAATTTTGGATGGTTTATGTTTGTCGATTCGTTATATGTTTATCTAATGGAATCATTTAGTCACTCTATGTAAAATCCATTGTGCTTACCGTTACATCCCATATTTCCGCCTTAGTTGGGGTGTGACAGATTATCTTTCAATCCGTCACCTGTGTATTTGCTTATGTATAAGTCACATTTGTGTGTGTAGTTGTATTTATGTTTCAAAATTTACAGTAGCTATAACTTTTTTGTGGAACCCTTCAATTTAGAAAATCATCAGTTGCTATTGATGTGCCTAATGTGTTTGATACACCGTATAAACCTGTAATTGGTTTTGGTTTTGGTTTTGTGGAACACTAGTGACAATACTTATGTAATTTACGGTAGCTCTCAAGGCTTGTTCTTCTTATATAGAAATTATGTGGAACCCTTCAATTAGAAAATCATCTATTACTATTGATGTTCCTAATGTGTTTGATACATCAATTTATATAAAAATTATTGTAGTTCAAGGACAAAAACTTCCATTGTTTTCCTTAATATGAAACGAGCTTTTTGGTAATGAGTATATGTCAAAGGATAAACATGATGAATGAAGAGCATAAAACTATTTCATATGTAGGTATGTGTATGTATAATAACAATTCACTTTATAATTATTTCGTTCATGCTATATGTAGTTTCTCACATATGGATTCATGTCCGAACCATGACGGGGATGAAGGTTAGTAATTTACTTCTTAATTATTCCGTTCATGCTATTGGTAATATGTTGTTAGTTGTATTAATTCCAACATTTCAGATGTGGAGGAAGAAAATACATCTTAGGCCACTCGTGGACCGGCTTCTCTAGACAATGTCAGAAAAGCTGTAAATTTATCGGTTGAGTTCCATGTTATTACTTTTATCCCGCTTGGAAACAAGAACATCTATCTCAATCCTTTTGGATGATTGGAAGAAAGTTGAAAAATAGCACAAGGATCATTTGTGGTCTGCTATTCAGGTAATATTTATACATATTATGTGTAATTTCGTTAAATATATGAATTGTACATTATTAACATATTAATTGATTAAATGAAACAGAAACATTGGAATATACCAAATGATGAAAACACATTATAAATCAAGAAGTCCACCCTAAAGATTGCTAATATGTCAAGGAGGAACTTTAAGAAAAACCTTATTCTTAAATTTGTGCGGAATGGGAAAATCCTTTTTTTAAAATACACGTTCATAAAAGAAGAGACATGGAGAGAATTTTGTCGCCTCAAGTCAACTCGTGAATTTATGATTTGTTGAACTTTTTACTCTTTATCAATTTATCAAATTAAAAATATACTATATTTATTTAACACCCTGCAAATTACTTATTTAATACTTTTATGTAACTTATATAGGAAAAAGCACAATAGGGAAAGAGCGTGTGAAGTTGAACAAGAACCCACACCGCCTAGGATCACAAGGGTACCTTCAGAAGAAAAATCAGTGGGCAAAAGGAAAAGAGCAAGGTAAATGTCTGGAGTTATTTAGACTATCAACTCAACGAGCATGTGATTTTCTACCAGCAAGGCGAGTTAAAATTGTGTCTGATGACTATGAGGTACTTGAGAACCTTTTGCCATTGGCAAATCAAATTGTAAGCATCTCATTTCATCCAGCATACTTACATTTTGCATACTCACATTCTACATACTTACATTCAGCATACTTACATTCTGCATACTTACATTTAGCATCTGATTTCTGTTCTTCTTGGTATCACCTTCACTATATATGGGATGGGACGACTTGCTTCTAGTGTGATTTGCACTAATGTCAGTACCTTGTGCATTTATTAATCAGATGAGGCAGATTCAATTTTTATTAAGAATATACCCTCATCCCATTATTTAACATGACACATTAAAAAAGAGCGTTTAACACTGGGTGAAGATTCCTTGGTAGCGGTCATAGGAAAGGACCACCCGGGTTGCACTAAGGGTGTAAGTCATAATGTCAGGGTGAGAACTACCCTTCCAGACCTTGTGAGTAAGAAAAGAAGACACAAAGATGTGGAGTCGCTTAAAAGAACTATGGATGATGAGGAAAAAAAATAAAGCATATAAAGGAGCAAATTCAAATGATCTTATCACAACAAAATTCATCTAGTGGTAGCCCTGGGATGCGACACAATAGTTGTTGCTTTTTTTTTCATAAATGAAATATACATAAGTTATAGAATTAAAATTTGTCTTGAAAAAGTAATAATGTCATTCTTATATGAACATGGTGAATGCAGAAAGCTACGCAATGCGAAATTCATGGCCCGACCCGATTAGCATATGCTAAGGGGATGGTGCATCCTTTATGCAATGGGATCCTTCATAGTGTTCCAATGATGGCAGGTTGTGTTAAGGTTCAAATAGACATGGTTTATGATGGATTTGGAGATATAGACCTGCCCGTGCATAATGAAGAAATGGAGATGTTGAAAGATGCAAATCGGGCCTATATCCAATGGCCGCAGACTAATGTTGTTTTACTTGAGGTAATATAACCTTTTGTTCACATTTTCGATAATTGGTATTTTCTGTAATTGGTAACACGTCTCTAAAAGTAACTCGTTAACTTACTAACATTAAATTATTAATAGGTCTCTAATAGGAATGTTACAACACCAGGACACATGGTTGAAAAGAGTCATTCACGAAAGTTGTTGATATCGCCTCCATTCTAGGTTCTTCATGTAACTACTCTTTTTCCTAAACTAACACGTAACATTATTATTAATTGAATCAATTCTCATTCTAAATGTAGGTTTGAAATGAAGATCTAGAGGCGCATTCAAAGAGGCAACAGTTGCCTCAGAAGTCTAAAGTGAAGCAATCAATGGGATTCAATACGCTAAAATGCTTTCTTGACCACAAGAATTACAAAGGTTTTATGCCCGTTTGAACTCTAATGATCAGTGGCGTCGAAATGGGGTTACCATTGAAGATGAGATTGGGGTCTATGGAGTTAAGAGAATGTTAATTGCTTTATCCTATGATGACCTTTATGACCTATTGAGGAAGGGTAGGCCGGAGTCTGGCATCATAGCCGCATTTATGAGGTAAGTTAACAGATATATTTTAATTTTGTTGTCTCTATAAAATAACTTCACTAACTTTTAAATTTTTTAGTGAACTGCATTTGGTATTATCACAAAAGGCAAGGAGCAACCGTTGTGCTTTTATACACCCGGATTCAGCTAGTGATTTTCAGATAAAAGGTTCACCATCGCATGTCACAGATCTAATCTATGAAGCCTTTACCGTATCACTCAACAAAAACATAGAATTCTTCATTGCACCATATATTGATGGGTAAGTACCACATTGTACTTCATTAACTGTTATAGAGTTTTGAGTTTATATTTCTATTTTTCCCAAGATTAATTATCACTGAATCATGTTAAACAAGGATCATTGGTTGCTTTTAGTGGCATTGCCTAAATGTCGCACTGTTTATGTTTTGGATTCAACCCATGAGCAATCAAAATGGAAGCCTAAATCATATCAAATCAAATCAGTACTTGACACGAAAGTAATTTTCTATATTTGTATGAAATTATTAAATTAAATGAATAACTAGATATATGGTAATACCTATTATGTGTAATCTTACAACTCGGGCTGAGCTGCTGTCATGCTTTTAATCTATGAACCCAACTATATTTCGTGTCACGAGTCGTGTAGCTTGGTGTGTCAAAATTTGCCACCCCCATTCCATATGACACTTTAATTAACGAAAAGTGTGAGGGTCATTTCAAGAGTGAAATAAGGCAACTCAACTAAGTTTTCTTTTTTTGTCACTTGTAGTCTCAATAATCAGTTTTTTCTATTTGGATTAATAGATTCGCCTCTGATTACCTGATTAATAGTTTTAGATAATGTGTTTCATACACAAGACTGAAATAAGGCAACTCAACTCAGTTTTTTTTTGTTTTGATTAATAGATTCTGCCCTTCTATACCCAAGTATGTTCCTTCTTTCAGAATTAAGTTTTATTTTTACTATCCCCTGCCTGTTTGAAATGAGGATTAGCCATAACAAATAACACGAGAACTT
Source organism: Solidago caesia (assembly GCA_028566075.1). Taxonomy (NCBI): domain Eukaryota; kingdom Viridiplantae; phylum Streptophyta; class Magnoliopsida; order Asterales; family Asteraceae; genus Solidago; species Solidago caesia. The sequence continues at coordinate 3,012 of JAOXNX010038693.1, read as the reverse complement.
ATGGTTGCTCAACTTATTCCATACACAGTGCAATGGATATTATAAGTAATGAAATGGAAATGGTCGAAATCAATTTGAAGAACCTATTCTTAAAAGTTTTTTTTTCTTCGTTTTTTTTTTAAGTCAAACCAAACTATCGATGAAATGCTAAATTTCGGAACTTTGCTCAACTACTTTTCAACAAAAAAAAACCGGGTGGGAGAACCACGTCGAAGCTGCATTTTTAACACTTTTCAAGCTTTACTTTTAATCTCTAGATCTAAAATTTCTGCACACTTTAAGACTACCAAAGATAATAAATGAAACTCGAGTCCTTAACAACATCAAGTCATTTTGCTTTGAATCTGTCGATGGACATGTACCAGGTACTCAACATAGGAGAGACCAGTTGGAGACTTCTCTACCACCATGTATGAAAAAATAGCAATCCTGATGGATCTCCTTTCTCGCATAGTTTTAAGCGAAGGTAGTTGAATCTTTGACTTCTGATCTCGTTTATGACCTCATTGAGTTTCTTTGACATAAGATTGTCGTATTGCTGCAATACACTTGGTCTTAAAAGGTGTTTAACTTGTTTCATACATAATTCTGTAGATAGAGTAACCCGTGGATATAAAAGTTTATTGATATGATTTGAGATGAGCCCGGTCTTTTTTGTCATTTAAAGTTTAAACACAACCTGGTCTTTTTACTTTGATTAAATCCAGATATTGTTATTTGTATCATGGTAAGCATTTTATTTTAGAGAACCATTTAAATATAGTTAGTCAATAGTTCAAACTAACATATTCTTTTCCATATAGGGCTATTCTAAAATACAATTCACTAACATGTCCCAATGTTCGTGCCGGACCGGTGACATGGATCATGGCCGAGGTATATATAGTTCATTATTCATATTGCAACTTCATGTTTTATGCTTTCCTTTGTCTGATTTTATCTTTATTTTAAATCTAGTGCAATCAACAAACAATTACTTGCGAGTACGGGTATTATGTTTGTAAATGGTGGTACCACTTTGTAACGGAACAATAATATAGTTTCCCTCAGTAGGTTTGTCATAGATTTGTTTTAAATTCACCTTAATTTATATGAAATACCATCTTTTTTTAATTATTGTAGTTTTATTTCTCGATTTTCATTTACAGACACCATTGAAAAAACAATGCTTTACTGTTGTTGAAGTGGACGGGATTGCTGTATCAATTGTCAATCGGTTAAGTATCAGCTACTTTAAAACATAATCTATCTGTGTAAGCTTTAGATCTTAAGATATTCGTAAATTTTGTAGTTCTCCCCTTCAAACAACGATGTAATGTTATCTATAATGTCTTTGAATATGATTCAATTGAAAGTTCTTTTGTAAACTTATGGGGCATTTTGATATATGATGTTTGAATGAATGAGTGAAATTAAATTAACTTTGTGAGTGTTTTGGTATAAAATGTGCAGAAATATCATTTTGTTCAATAGAAATGTGCAGGATTGTATACATGTTTGTATACAAGCTTGTATTTGAATCACATTAATAAGCAAATTAATCATACACAGTTATGTTCTTATTGTGTTAAAGCTAAATAATTGTACATAGTTCTGCTATAAAAACTATGTAAAAAGCTAAAAAATCATACATAGTTTCTCAACATAAAGTGTTTAAAAAAACTAAATAATCATACACAATTGTGATATAGCAACAATGTAAAAAATCTAGACTTTTTTACACAGTAAAAAAACTACGTAAAAAGGAATAAGAATCAGCTATGCTACTGAAACATCCCGATCCTAATTTACTTATGTTGTTAGTGTTGACCGTTAGTTTAGTTTGACCGGTCGTTAATTGGTGTTATGTGCTATGTGGTTAATTAATGTGGTGTCATTATTATATGCTATGTGAATAATTATGTGGTAATTATGTAGATAAAATGGTGTTAATTATGTAGATAAGCCGTGTTGTGTTCCCGTTAGTGTAGTTGGTCGTTAAATGGAGTTCTAATGCAAGAGTGATAGTTTATTGAGGGCATTTTGGTCTTTAGACTTGGAGTCCAGCAGTTATGAAGTAATTAGGATGTCATTAGGGTTATATTTTCAGTTTCTAAAAGCCTTAGAGCAGCCCTAAGAACCCTAGACAATCCCTTTGCAATTTCTTGATCAATTGGTGCAAATCGAAGGCAATAGTTTGTGATTTGTGGTGTGGAATTGATCCCTACAGGTATAATGATATTTCTCCCTTTAGTATTGTTCATTTTGATGTATTAAGATGATTCATTTCTGAAGGTTAAGGAGTATTAGGTTTGCAATTGATTTTACATTCGATTTTGAGGGTTTTCGGTAGATTAAATGTATTGTTGTTGTTGGTAAATCAATTGGGGATTAAGGGATGGTTTCAATTCTTCAAAAGTGTCTCAATATATTGTATTTTGGTGTATGAGGGTTGGATTGGAGGTTTGGGGTCGTTTGGTAATCAAAAGGTTGAGTTTTCAAGCTTAAAATTCGAAGTTGTGTAAATCTGGGCTTAGTGCTGGGCACTAGATTTTTGGTGCGGAGCACCTGCTGCTAATTGGAGGTCAGTAAGGTTTAGGTGCGGGGCACTGGATTTCTAGTGCGGAGCACCACCTGGGTTTGTGCTGTTTTGTCCTGTTTAACGTCCTTTTAAGCCATTTTAAGTGTGTATAAGTTATGGGAATGACTTGGAATCATTAGGAAGTGTAATTAGAGTCTAATATAGTCATTTGTATGATTATAGGTTGTCGGGAACACGTCTTGTACACGGTAGAGTTGTTTATTGCTTGTTGTTCATCCCGCGAGGTAAGATAACTTACTTTTGTCACACGAGGGACACAACAAAACATAGTTTGATTAATTAAAGCCCCGTTATGTTGCTTAATCTATCTCATGCATATGTTTGGGTATGGGATACTTATGGGAGGTCAAATGGGGTATTCGTTATGTATGCTTAAGTAGAGATAAGCTTGTTATTGCATGATATGTATATGTAGCTTGTTGTTGAGTTGA
>JAOXNX010038688.1:0-15086 GCA_028566075.1 Solidago caesia | reverse complement strand
TTAAATAATAAGACATTAAATAATAGATATTATGATAAGATAAATAAGGAAATGTTGAAAAAATTTAAACTTTAAGACTCCAAAGTCATTTGCTTTATAAAGTAGTATAGATACATAAATAAATTATATTTATTAAGTTCGTATCACATATTCACATTACATTACAATATATAATTAATTAATATTCCTTCCTACTATGAATAAGAATGAAAACCAATTTCTTGCGAAAGAATTAGCTGCTTTTATTTTACTCTTTGTATATTTAAATTGATAAAAGTTATTCCTTGTGTTGTCATTTTTTCTAGAATCCCTATTTATATTTATTCATTATAGCATCATCACTTGATATAACAGCATATGTTTAAGAGAAGAAATTACACATAACTTAAAGATACTAACAAAAAAAATCTATATTGTTTTTCATTTGTCATATTATGCATACCCATGATAGATTATATTGTATGGATTTTAACTGCTGTGATTTTTTAGATATGTGGTTCGACATACATACACCCACAACCTCACTAGACGGATTTGCGACAATTTTTTTTTTTTTACAAGCCAATATTTTTATCTAAAGCTGGTATCATTTAAACATAATATTCGATCAACTGACCGATTGTGATTGTGTTTTAGTTTTAATAGGGCGTAAATTCGATAAACAATGGCGAAAGATATGAAGGGCAGGAGGGCTCGTTGCCCTCATAAAAGTTTGTCTTGTAGTTCACAAATTTTAATATTTACATGCAAGTTTTTAAATTTATAATTGTTCTACAAATAATTTTCTTATTATGACCTCCCTTATAAACTCCGAATTAAATTTTGACCCTTCCTATAAAGACGTTGAAGTTCCACCGCTGTGGATAAGTTGTTGAAAGAGTCGACGGTAACATGAGTAAAGATCAAGTCAATTTATTAACATGTTTTTATGAAATGTTGATCATTTTTTATTTTTTTTCGAATAAGTAAAATATAAACTATTGGATTAAAAATTTGAGAGGATGAGATTTGGCAAAGTGTTTGGTAGGCCATAGGTGTATTGGTTTATTATTATCGCTGGTTTTTGTCATATATCCAAAATCAAAGGCTACAAACAAAGGCCACTCTTGGTCCACTTCCAAATCCACCTACGGATTAGGATTACGTCGATATAGAATATTATACGCTAATAACATGGGGCTTAGGCATAAGGCAAAATGGACGACCGTACAAAGTCCAATTTTTCAGGGGGCCCGAATTTTAGATTTTATATATACATATATATGTAAAAAAAAATTTATCTACACAAACATTATATTGTGTATGTGTATATATATATATATTAATATTATATGTTATATAGTATCTTTACATTTAATAATTATTAATTATGATTCCTTACCTCTTATAGTTTACTATTCTTCCCCCTTTTGGCCGGAGGTCCTTATGAAAGCAGTTTTTTTACCTTTGGGTAAAGGCAAGACTATCTACAGCTTACCTCCCCCATACCCCGCTTCGGCAGGGATTGGGTACTGTTGTTGTTGTTGTTGTACATTTAATAATTAATTATGAGCATCTAATCGGATGGTTAAGACGCTAGGTACGTGCGTATTGTTGTTTTTAGGTCACCGGGTCGAATTAGTTTTCCTAACCTAGGGGTCTTTTTCTTCTGGCTCGTCCTATACCTGAAATTCCTTAGAGTCGGCCCTGGCTAATAATATCATCTCAAGTAGGAAAAGAGCAATGGGTGTATCCAGATGTCCGTGTCATTGTCAATTCATTATATTTAATCCAGTAATAATGTCATTTTTGATGATTAAGTTGTTGGTTTTAAATTTTATTATTATAAATTTTCTAAGTTACCTTAGTTTCAATGGGGCAATCTCAAAAAAACAAAAAAAAGTATTTTTTTTTTTATCGGCACAACGTTGGACCATTTTGCTCGAAAACGACCAAAAAATCAGGGCCTGTGTGCGGGATCGGGGAAATTTGCCAGCAAACGACCAACAAAATGATCATTTTGTTTGGGAACGATCAACAAAATAGGGGTTTTGTTTCATAATATGAGTTTCTAATTTATTTAATAGTCGTTTATATAATGAAGATGAATAAGAACGTCGAACTCTCCAACACTTAAGTACTTTAACTCTTTTGTTTAAGACTTTAAGAAGTCATTTCTACGTCATCTTCTATATTACATGAATTACATTTTAGATTTTTTTACAATTATAATAAATTTTACAACAAGGCATCACTAATAATAAGAGTTAACTGAATATATTACAAGCATAATAAAATGACAATATAAAGGTGATATGCCGATTTCATACATAAAATATATAATTATACAGTAATACTCTAGTTAGTAAGATATGTTTTCAAGATGAATAAATAATGGGGAAATAATCCGTGCAGTTAACTGCACGGATCTTTGGTGTAGCTCTCTTACAAACATTTTAAATGTAAGATAATATTATGTATATTTAATAGACATCAGTATATGCTGGGGGAAAAAATAGCTGCAACAACACCTAGTTTATGTTATCCCATATATGTCAACAATGATACATGGTTTAAGTGGTGAGACATTCAAATTTTACTCATGAGACAAAGTTTCGAAATTTCGCATGTGCAAATTCATATTCTATTAATCCTCAGTTGTTATGGGGAGCTTAGTGGGATTTTCCTTTGGTATCACTACTTGGCTCTTGATAAAAGAATCCGATTTAAACAACTGACTATACGCTATCAAGTTAAAACCTACGGACTACAGTGAAAGCGTCTTTAAAAAAAAAAAAAGAATAAAAACGCTATCCCATAAATATCAATCAAATTTAGAGATTGCATCGAAAAGGAAAAGGATTTGTCATGAGTTTTGATGACAAAAAAAGTGTTGTCCTTGAAGCAAGTAACAGAAGACGTGTCACACTTACTACGGATGGGACGCGTGCTGCTTTTACCATTTGCCGCTCGCTGATTCATCTACTCGCACTATATTTTTTTAGTAGCCGTACAGATTTCATTTTTGACCTTGTATACAAGTATGTATACAAGTATACATAATATAATATCTATCAATAAATTAAAACAGAATTGTAGTTTTATTTTATCAACATATGACGTTTTCTTTAAACGACAATTGTCGCTTTAAACCTATATAAGTAATTTTTGGTTATAATAATTAGTATAGTATACAAACACAAACTTGATTACGATAACAAGTCTATAATACTATTATTAAATTATATATAGCAATCAATTAACCTCTCTGATACATACAAATAAATTATAATACTTTTTAACTTTAATAACCTTCTTATCTTTTCTTGCATATCATCAAATTAAAGTTGCACCTTATAATCCCTGGTAATAATACTTTTAATTGTGATTTATAATTATTTAGTAAATGAATTTCTTTCGATTAAGGTTTTATGAATGTTGTTGTTAGATGAATAGATGGCATAACTTTTAGATGAATTCGTGAATCTTTTCGTTATTCATTCTATTTTAGGATTTTTATGTTGTAATTTAGGTTTCTTTAAAACATGTATATATGTTTAGCTTTGTTTTTACAGTCTTTGAATTTTTATTTAGTGTCTTATAATTCGAAGTTAACTCCATTATGAATTTATTAATGTTGTTGATGTTCATTATTTTTAATAGTTAGTTAAATTATAAATTAGATTACATGTAACATATACATAGACAATCTCTTATATAACATATGTTATTTTTAAAATTAGAGTTTGTAGAATTGGTAAATTTCTAAACAAGTATAATGCAGTTACTAGAGAAATTTTCAATGCTAAATTGAAAGGCATGGAGGTTAGAGATTGCATCATGTTCATGATTATCGACTTGACAATCAAGAGGTGTGTTTTAATTTATTTATTTATATTCTGATTATGATTTATTTATATAACCTTATATACACATGTCATGTCACTTAATCACAAATTGATGATATAAACTTACTTTTTTTTAGATAAGTGCTTTCATGAGAGGAAAAACAACACACCACTTATATATAAGCTAATATTCATTCATTAAAATACATGTTTAAAAGAAAAATCACTATATATAAAAATATAGAAAATCATACTTGATAGTATTAAAATTTAAAAAATCGAATTTTCACCTTGCCCTTTCGCACTGACGGTCCAACTAGAGCACGTCAAGCTCCAATGCGAAAAACATTTAACGTGGTTGGACACGACGAGCATTGGAGGGAGCTTAAATATACTCCGAATATTAAATTGTATGCTAAAAGTATCTGTGTATAATTGGATGAGTCATGAATTCAATAGCAGGCATATATTGTGGGTGGACATCAATTATTCATGGACGACTATCCTCTTTGAATTGGCCACTCTTCTTTGCTTCCAACGTCTTATTTTGTTCAAGAAATGAGAAATTCACAATTTGACAAATATTTTACTAGAATAATCTTATTTCTATTTTAAGTTTTATATTGATTCCACATGACCCGTTTCTATCTTCGTATGGGAATGAGCAAGAAGACAAGTTACAAGTAAAACGAAAAATATAGCAAATAGTTCAGGTACACGTTTTACTACAATTTTATTATAATATTTAAATGGACATTTGGGTGATTTTGATAAACTTATGTGGTGTGTGATACCCCGTGAGGACGTTCCCCACTAAAAGAAAACCTATTTGAGCCATCTTGTGGCTTGGCTAAGCATCATGCTGTGAGCGATCTCAGTTGCGAGTAAAGGATGGCGTGAGGGTGGGCCACCTCTTACTTTATAAGGGTTTTTAATGATGAGAGTGTATAAATCCGCCTCAAATTTTGGTAAAGGTTAGTGTAAGATTATTAAGTGACGTTACGAAAGACAATTGATCATTGCAACATAAAGTTTGAGGTGGTCTTGTTGGATTAGTCATACTAATCCTTAACTCTCTTATGCAAAACTTCATGTAACACACTAACACTAGCAATAAAATTAGACCAACACAGAGCGTAATGATTGTTTTTCTTATTATTCTTCCTGATTGTCATGTTGCCTGTTTAAAAGTGACAAGATGCAAGTCAATAACTCTACATATGCCCTTACCTCCTTAATTGGTACCCTTTGTCATAAGGTTATGGTAATATCTCAAACATTAGCAAACTGTTCAATTTCTAAAAAACCAGCCGCCAGAAAGGTAGTCTAGTGATATGTAGTTTCCTAATTCTTGGATCAACTACGCTGCTACTACAAGAATAAGTAAGAATATAGATGGTTCGAACCAATGGTATCATGATAACAAAAGAGTTGTATTTACCGCCAAAATTGACATCTAGTAGATATAATTTTCAATGCGTCTAGTCGTTAGCTGACGTGACAAAAACTCCATTAAAGTTGCGATGATATTGTTGGCTAGTAAGTATAGATGGTTTCAGAAAGGTGTATAAGAAGTTCCCTCTAGGATTTGCATAATATGGTTTATTATAGCTAACATGGGTTATGTCATGAGATAATGTTGTCTTACGTGTTTAAGTCATCCTATTGACCACTTTTGTGTTCTTTTTCGACATTTGAACCAACTATATCATTGGAACGCTTTTGTGTGGTGAGTTGATTCGTAATGTGTTCCGATGGAAGATAGTAAAAGCGGATAAATTAATATGCTTGTACATCCTACCTATTGTTGTTGTATTGATGGATTAATGAAAAAAAATCAAATCACACCAAATCAGTAATGTAATCACATTTTTGTTATTTGAAAACAGGATACGAAATGATACAAAAGCCTCAAAATCATAAAGACAGCGGTTATCAGAAGACTAGTAGGGTTATTTGTAGCTTTATGTACACGTTGGTTAAATATAGCATCAGCAACAACATTATTTGTATCGACGATATAGAGGGATGGGCTAATTGGTTCAACAAATTAAGAGGGAGTTCTGGTTTCGGGCTTTCAGTGTGGATAAGAAAAGGCTTTCCATATGGTTTGGGTAGAACATGAGAAAAAGGTTCCATGAGTGTACACATGTAAGATAACTTTATGCATTATTATGAAATATAAATTGACTAGTGGGTGTCGAAATGAAATGTTGGATTAGACATCAAGAAAAAACAATTAAAAACATATATATCACGAAAAACATTTTAGGTTGGAGATGTTCGTTCGTCTACTAGTTGATGTTCGGTGGTTGTGCGACTCCTGACAGCTCTTCGCTATCAAAGCTGTACAAACATTTGCTACTAGAAATCATTATTTTGCGCTTATAATATCCCATAGTATGTCAGATTCAAACAGCAAAAAACTTTAGACTATCAATGAATATGTGTGCAATGAGGCGGTAGATATACGAGTTTAATTAAACGTGTCTGAGATGAACAACAATAGCTCCAACTCAACGGCTAGTGAGCAGCATGGTCAGTTATGATAAGGTTGGTTTTCTTCGATTCTGTTTTCGGTTATCACTTCGGTTAATATCAAAACAATAGAAAGGAAATTGAATTACGGAGCATCTTCTTCAATTCCATTTTTCAAACCGCAGGGAATCGGTAAAGTGGCCGGAATGAAGCGGCAGCTTATTCTTTAAGTAAACCCTAGGTAGGTAGGTATGACCTATCGGGTTACTAGTATTTTACCCCTCAGGTGAGGGGAACAAAGCCCACTTAACGGATGATAATGGACGAAACCGTCAAATTGGACTAAGCATGCAACGAAATTAGCAGGGAAGGATCATGGATGCTAAAATTCATGAGAGGGGGCGCGTCTGCAAAACATAGTTAATTGCAAAAGCTTGACATCAAAACATGTTATATTGTCCATCAACGAAATTGCCATGTTTTGCAATTAACTATAACTATATTTTTGCAAACTGTCCATAAACTTTTGAAAACAAAAGCTGGGTCCTTTTCAACAGGTTATACACATTTCATGTGGGCTACATAACATGTCAAAACGATTTATTGTTATACTTTCGTTATAGTTACGGCCGCCGTTCACTGGGGCTTCGGTCGCCGGCTCCCCTGTCATCAGGTCACCAACTTCGTAACAATTTTGGAGGAAACGAAATTTGGGGAAGAAAAAAAAAACCAAAACAGTAACCATTACTTTTACTCTAAATTGTTTCAGGGCACACACCTTGACATTTATTGGCTCATTTAAGCATGTCATATCGATTCATGTAGTCATGGTAGTGATCTTAGTTGGTAGGATCTTGCAGTAACGGGAATCGGGTTGCTTGGGTGAGACCTGCACCATTGCAGCAACTGAAAAGCAATGGCAGGTTAGGTTGGGCAACAGATGGAATGAATCTAGTTGGGTAAGACCTTGACATTATCGACCATTGTTAGTAGATAAAATAATTTCTTTCACTTATAAATTCCAAACTATTCGATTAGGGGCCGGTACACAAAGATTTAACTTATGAAATCCTAACAATGAACATCTCAAATCCATGAATACCACTTGCACGTGGTTCTGATTGAATGCAAAGTTGTTCTGAACCAAATATACCCATCTTGGAAGTGATCCAGGTAGTGCCGCATTGATGAAAATCAAAGCATGTATGTTGCCAAGCCAAACCATCTAACTCCCTGCGATGATGACTATAGAAACCATATATTCATCAAAATAGATAATAACAATGATTAGAGTTCTTTTTACTGTAGTATACTCCCTGCCGCTTCCACCATAACCATTATATACTCGGCTAGAAATATAAAGAACAAAGGGGAACTAAGCCTAATAAGAATGATGTAGAATAGTTGTAAACTTCACTGAAACATATCATGCATTTGTGAGTAGAAATACATGTTATAATTTAAATTTATATAACTTATTAAAGTAAAGAAAGCCATGTTCGACATGATCCTTACCATGGCAGCACATAGCAATCTGGCTGTTATAGCTTGGCAGTTGCACATCCTTTTATAAAGAGCCAACATAGCTCAAGTACGACCTTAGCACTCGTCTCTAAGATCAAATCAACAGTTCAACTCATTCTGCACCTAAATAAACAAAATGGCATGAAAGCAAGATGAATTCTAAACAATTACTTCATATCTTAACAAAAAGTGACTAATATAATGCACTGGCAAGCAAAAAACAGGAAAAACTGGGAGAAAAAAATTAAGTAGCAGGAGGTCGGGTTTTTGACAAAAAAATTTAATTTTAAAATCTAAAAAGTAAAAATTAAATTCTATGATAAACCAGTTTTTTGAATAGTAAAAGAATCCGCTTATGAGCTTCAAATGCTACTTTTGGATAAGATTAAAAAACTACATTAATTAAAATAAGGTTACGGGATGTTGAGTTATAAGGTTACACACTTTCTACCAATTTTCCTATTTAGCCATTTGAGTAACCACTACGATACGTCAGAACAGCCACATGTACAATAAGCCGACTCAATTATGCATTACGCATCACCTTTTGGACTTGTGCTGATTCATCTTCTTCCTTTCTTCTTGTTTGTCCTATACCCTGTAAAAACATAAAAGTTTCATTTGTCGGTTCATTTCATATAATGTGAAGCGACTAAAAATGAAAATAGAAAAGTGTGTAAGCTTATATCATTCAACCTCCCGTGGGATGAAGCCCAACACGAGCAGGGTCCACAATAGCTACAACATTTTCAAATTGATGCAACTTGCTACTTCTGCTTTTAGCAACACATTCTCTTCTTGCTTTTTAAGATTTTTTTTATTTCTTGGTCAATAACCCCAGGTGCATCTTTAAGATCTTTAGAAGCATTTGTTTCTTCTTTATTGCCAATATTGGCATCATTATATTTACCAGGTGTAAAGCCTTTTACCCAAAAATATTGACATCATTGCTTTCAGCTGGTTCTTTTATCAAGTACTCTTTTAGTAAAGATCCCATCACACCCTCTACCTGTACACAATAAACATCCAAAGAAACACTTACCGGCCTATTATTAAGTTTGTTAACTTTAGCAGATTTAGCATAATTCGTCTCTTATCCTCACCTTTGAGTAGGCAAACCTGCAATTCTTATGCCATTTATTGTATTATGTTGTAGCTATTGTGGATCCTCCTCGTATTGGACTTCATCCCACAAATTTTAATCCCGTTTTTTCTAAATCTCCAACCACCTTAGGATTCACCTAAACGAAAAATTAAAAATATCTCAACGATGTGATTTTATAAAAATCAACCACATCCCTTTATAATGATTGTGACCTCTATTTCCTATAAGTTTCTTTCTACAGATAAAATGTTGCTAGAGCATGCAAGAAAAAAATACAAATTTTGATCAATGACCTCTTGCAGATAGTAAGAACGTAATTTAGACAAAGTAACATAATAGCAACATCTGCACATTCAACTATATAAATAATATGGGCCTCGAAAATCTTAAGTTCTTCAAAGTAAACAATCAGACAAAGTAGGCAAAACTTTTATTCATCATAAGCCATTACGAATAGAAAGTACAGTAATACAGTATTTAATGCAAATGTGTATTCAAATAAGACAAAAAAAAAAAAACTCTGGTTTTTGTTTCATAATACATAACTGGACAATGTCAACAACGCTTACTTAATATATGAAAGGCCTCAGAAATCTTCATTATTCTCTTCATAACAATCAGACAATGTAGGCAAACTTTTATTCATCATAGGCCATTACAAACAGATTATACAGCACTAAAGAACCAGACGTCAGAGGAACTATCTTGTTATACCAAAGATATTTCAGAAAGAGCCTCATAAATCTTAAGTTTTCTCTTATTAGCTAAAAATCAGACAATGTAGCCAAAACTTTGTTCATCAAAAACCACTACAAACTGAATGTACAGTATGCAAGTATAGCATATATATTTAGAGGACTCAAAATCAATGTTTAACAATTGTAATGGGGGCTGCTATTAAGGGTGCTGGTTTGAATGGAATGGATAACTGGATATGCAGGATGGCTAGATAGGGGTGAATGTGATAGTTGCTGAGAAAATGGTACAGGGTATGGATTGGATTTTTGAAGTAATATGCAGGGGATGATGTGTGTATAGGAATTTATAGGAATTGGTAGTATTGATGGATTGATCTTGTATAGGCATAGCTGGTTGTTAGGAATACTTGTATTTTTCTTTACCATGATTAATAAAACAACATATGCTATAAGAAATTAAACAATGTAAGTAGATTTCTTATTATGCAAAAAGCTTTTAGTATTTGTTTATATCTAGTCTGTGTTGATGATCGAAAAGGCCACAGAAATCTCTAGGTTTCTCTTCATTGTAAACAATCAGACAATGTAGGCAAAATGAGTGAAAATGTTTATCCATCACAGGCCTTCTTTCCTAATTACTTATATTCTTATGCACTAAATATGGACTAAAAATCGATGTTTTCCTCTTCATGGTACACAATCAGATAATGTAAGTAGATTTCATACTAATTAAAACGGTTTTGGTAATAGTTGATACCTATTATGTGTATATTTTAAAAAGGGCCTCAGAAATCTATAGGTTTCTCTTCATTGTAAACAATCAGACATGTAAGCAAAACATTTATCCATCACAATCGATATATTTATAGAATGTGTATGAGTAGTATCTAGTATGCATATATGCTCAAAAAGACCTCGGAAATCTATAGGTTTCTCTTCATTGTACACAATCGAACAATGTAGGCAAAACATTTATCCATCACAGGCCGTCTTTGCCTATAAGAAATTACAGTAAGTGCATTTGTGTGCCTGTACGTATGTATGTATCTGAAAATGTCCCACAAGTTCATAGCTAATGCAGGCAAAACTTTTGAGTAATGATACATAGGCCTAAAATCCATTAGCCTAAACATGTCTAATCAACACATGGATTTCACTCTCTCCTTCCTCAATCTCGCCAAAAATAAGTTGGCACACCATGCCCATTAAAACCACATATCCAGTAATATTTTATAACACTTAGCACCCTCATCATTTTTAGTTCTCACTAGAAAAGGTGATAAATGCTAAAAAATGCACATGGATAAGTTTACCAAATGATTGTTTAGGAGAAACTACTGTATGACAAGTAGATTCAGGACTAGCATGACAAGCAGAGTGGCAAGATGGGCGGTTTGGGTAATGGATAAAAACAGAACTTGGTTGAAACAGGTCGTTTTATAGTATTAGCCGAATTCCAAAACAGGATTGGGTTGACCCACAAACACCTTATTATCCTTTTTTTAACCTAAAAATAATTGGGGCCATACTTAATAAATGACAAAATGATGTCATTACGATGATAATAATATAAATCCTTAATTAAAATATACAGGAGGTTGTATGCAGTCCAACCCACTTGACATGTTACCCTTTTACCTAATTAATTTGATTTGATACATTAGTGGGAAACTAGAACCAAATCGACCCATTCAGAAGCAAATGGCTCAAAATGGCTGCGTCTAGTAATAGAATATGTTGGTGCAAAAAAAAAAAAAAAAAAACCTTGCGCATCAGGGAAGCGACTTGGATGGATTTCATCTCCCTTGTTATAGAACTACTTCAATTCTCCCATTTAACTCCAATACAACGCTCAGACGACGCCGTCATCTACAACAGCACACAACTGCTACCCGTGCATGCAATTGAATGTCCAAACTAGTCTATCATTAGCATTTATTTCAACAGTGTTGCTACTGTTTTAAATGAGCCCAACTGAAACAAACAGCCCATCACCACTATGTTCCACATCAAAGGTCACTGTATTTTCTTTATCTATACCAAGACACTCCTGACAAGTTTCATCTTCCATATAAACAACAAACAAAGAGTATCCACGTCCAATAGCTGCCAACCCGTCAATATTTTCCATTGCATGCACTCATACAGGCAAAATGGTCCAATTACCTCGCATTGAAAAGAATCAGTTAAAAACCATCTATACCGGGCTGGAACATTATGATCATGCATTCGCAAGTAATAACTAGTTACCAGTGCATGAAATCTATATTTGGCCTACATTGGCATGTCGTCATATAAATAACTCTACAGGTGCCTTACATAATATATATAGTCCAATTCTAGTCTACCTATTGAAACCAATTTCATGTCCACGTTTATATAGCAAAACAAGCACTTTCATTAAACTTTTTGATTCAGTCTAGTTTTAAAACTAAACCCGGATGATATCAGATAGTGAATTTCCAGTCTATCTATTGAAACTTAACCGGTGTTCTGATATGAAGCAAAGATAAAAAGATAGATAATCGATATTCGAGAGATCGATCAACCCTCCAAATTGACTAAATAAATAACATGAACCATAAAATATAACTTTATTCCACACCTCTAAAATTACAGCCATATGTTCTATAAATATTAAACCTATAGCTTGGTTAACAAGCTAACTAAATAATAATAATAATAATAAATATCATATAATATCCCAACAAAATACTTTCCTAATATTAATAATAATAATAATAATAATAATAATAACTCTAATATGGATCGTATCATGTTCATGTGTAAACCACAAAAACATGAACTTGTCGGCTACATGTTTGATTCTAGTAGGGAATTTCAAAAACAATTAATAAACTTGGTAACATGTGTAACCCCAAAAATAAACCTGTTAAAATCACATAAAGCAGGGGAATTCGAAAGCAAATGCAATGTCTGCATCAAGAACAGTCTGCATACACATGATCAACCCCCAAGTACAAGCCTCAAAGTACAAAAGAAGTTAAAACATGTGTTCAGGTGTTCTGATACGAGAATACAAAAGCAATTGGCAATTTTAAAAACACATAAAAGTAAGGGAAGTAAAAGCAATCCTTGCTACAACGACCACCTAAGTACAATCAATCAACCCTCAAGTACAAGAGAAGTTGAAACGGGTGATTAGGTGTTAGGTTGGGAGATACAAATACAATTGAAAATTTTAAAAACATATGTAACCCTGTTATTAAAACGTCAAAAACACATAAAGTAAGGGAAGTAAAAGCTAAAGCAATCCTTGCTACAACCAACACCTAGATACAAATGATCAACCCTCAAGTACAAGCTTCAAAGTACAAGAGAAGCTGAAACATGTGATTAGGTGTTATAGTAGAGTTGATAATACAAAAGTAATTGAAAGTTTTAGAAACATATGTAACCCCATTATTAAAAACATCAAAAACACATAAAGTAGATGAAGTCAAAAGCTAAAGCCATCCTCGCTACAACAACAACAACCTAAATACACACGATCAAACCCTCAAGTACAAGCCTCAAAGTACAAAAGCTGTTAAAACGGGTGATTATATGTTATCGTAGTTGGGAAATACAACAACAATTAAAAATTTTAATACAACAACAATTAAAAATTTTAAGGACATGTAACCCCATTATTAAAAACTTCAAAACCACAAAAGGTAGGAGACTTCAAAAGCTAAAGCAATCCCCACTATACATAACAACAACCTAAATACACACGATCAATTGATCAAACACCCAAAGTACAAGAGCATTTGAAAAGGGTGATTAGGTGTTATAGTAGTTGGAAAATACAAAAGCACTTAAAAATTTTAACATATGTAACCCCATTATTTAAGACGTCAAAACCACATAAAGTAGGGGAGTTCAAAAGCTAAAGCAATCCCCGCTACACCAACAACCTAGATACACACGATCATACTCTCAAGTATAAGCCTCAAAGTACAAGAGAAGCTGAAATGAGTGATTAGGTGTTATAATAGTTGAGAAATACAAAAGCAGTTGAAAATTTTTAACATATGTAACCCCATCAAAACCGCATAAAGTAGGGGAATTCAAAAGCAAAAGCAATCTCTACTACAACAACAATCTAAATACACATGATCAAACCCTACAAGAGCATTTAAAACGAGTGTTTAGGTGTTTTTGTAGTTGGGGAATACAAAAGCAATTGAAAAGGTTATAAACATATGTAACCCTATTAAAAAAAATGTCGTCAAAGAATATATGGGTATTAAAAGAAAAATACTTGTACATACCATGAATTATTCTAAAAACATAGTATATTGTTAAAATATATTGCAAATACAAAATCAACACAAATAAACAGAAAGTCCCCATATCAAGAAAGCAATCCTTGCTACAACAACCTACATACACACAATCAACCTCAAAATACTAGCTTCAAATTACAAGAAAAGGTGAAAAGTATGTACATGTAGGTGTTCTAGTAGTTGGAGAGATCACAATTCTTTAATATGAGATGACCCCATTTCAAATAAAATAATACTTGCAAAAAAAAAAACTTTTTTTATAATCAACATATATTATTAAAAATATATATGTGCCGTTCAAAACAATAATAATAATAATAATAATAATAATAATAATAATAATAATATATATATATATATATATATGTGTGTGTGTGTATGTGTATGTGGGGTTGGTTATTGTAAAACAAATAAGATAAGATCTTGACCATTAGATCATGATAAAACTGACGCACGACGATTCATAGAAGACAAATATATACAATGATGTACGAAGATTTTCATGATGCACAATGACTTTCAGTTAAGAGAATATGATTGTTTTATTTGTTTTACATTAATATTTGTTTTATTTTAACTAAAACCTATGTATGTATGTATAACACAACCGTCATAAAAGAAAACGACAAGTGAAAATAACAGAAGAATTTGTACCCAAAACATTTAACAGGGACCAGAAGCAAGCTACAGATATATTGAAACAGACAAACATATCCATCAATTATATAATTATTAATGAGAGAATTAATGTATAAGCTCATAGAAAATGAAACCATATCCCTAACTTGAATGCCTAAATGCTTACAAAACTTAAATTGTACTTTGCAGGAGTAAGAAACGACTAAAACACACTATCAGTGAGTCCAATTTTATTAACATGTTAAGTGGATCTTTGCTACTAATATTATTATCATGTTGAAACCTATTTAGAATTAATTACCAACAAGACTTATAAATAAAAAATTAACAAAAGTAGACGAAATAATCAGATGTTTTAAAAATAGAGAATATTTGGGCGTACCTGATGATTCTCAACTGAAGAAGATGTTTAATAAGAAAAGGATTTTGATTCTTGAAACAGAGAGGCGGTGTATGATTTTATTGAAGAAACAAATATATGGAGGCGGTGTCTGTGATTTAATAACCGTTGGATTTCGCGAGA
>JAOXNX010038514.1:0-15137 GCA_028566075.1 Solidago caesia | reverse complement strand
TACAATTAGGTTGTCCTATTGAACTCAGATCTTGGGATCTCCAGTCAACTGAGTTAGGTTTTCCTTCATATAAACTTTCATATATGGGCTTCAGTCTCATTCCACAACTTGATCTTCACACTCAACCCCATGGTTGTCGGATCCGAAAATTTGTTATCAATTAACTTTAGTTAATCAAGATAACCTTTTTGTGATGACCAGTTGTTCTAGTGGTATTGTGATGACGACATGTAGAATTTTCACGGTTAGCTAGCTTAATTTACCATGCTTTATCTAAAGCAATCACTTTAAGAACTTATACATTCGTACTTCCTTTTTAATAAAAGGTACACATCTCCACTTGTGTAATTAGAATCTTGTATATAAAGTTTCTAACTAGCACTGGAGTATCCTTATAACACCGAAGGATCTCCTTTTCCTTTAGATACCTTATCCATCACACTTTTGCTTCTTTATTTGATTCTCACACATGAATCAACTATACTGGAAGCAAAGTTGCATATCATACACAATACAAGGTATACTAAAATTATTTCGACCCTTGAGTACTTCTCTTGGTCAGCATTGATTCTTATTTTAGTACACACTTGGTTGACGTTGGTGTACATCAATTAGGACTTTTTAGCCTCAGCTTAATCCTTGCTACCAACATTTATAAGAATCATGCAATTCTCTTCTATCATGTCCCAAATGCATTTAAGCCCCCACATTTCTACAATTCTATATTATTGTAGATTGATCATCCCTTTGTGTATGTATAAGGGTTGCCTCTTTAGTTGGCTTCCCCCACATGACTTGCAAGTAGCTTTGCAATGTTAGGACATTCTGATCATATTTCATTTATGATCTCAAAATGATGCGAATAAACTCCTATATGAAGATGACATATAATCTATGTTCTCCATATGTTAGATCTTCTTCATATTTTGAGCAATTCTTGGTTAAGCTCTAAGTTACACCTAGAAACCTTGAATTTAATTAGCTGAATAAGGCTATAATTCTCAAAACATATCTCTCGTTTCGAGATCCATTGTAGGTAATTCAAATCATGAAAATATAACAAACGATATACATCACTTTGTTTTATACATTTCTCATATTTGGATTATTCTTTCCATATCTCCTAAGGAAAGATGTCGCATCATTAGCTTTGAACTTAATCGTTTTTCCAAGTTTTCCATTAAATAAATGAAGGTTATAATTTTGTCTTGTTGTTGCATATTAGTGCTCATAAAACACTAAATATTTTTCAATGTTAATTATTCTCCATCAAGACCCATAATTAACAAGTCTAGATCTAGCATGCCATAGACCGAGACACAAGCATATGAACGAAGATGCATCATTCTGATTTCATAGCTATCTTACATGGACTCACATACCATGTACCAACTCAACAACATTTCTTTACTTTAGACAAAATCGTTTTATGACATTAAACCGTCTTCCCAAAACAACTTTTAGGAGGATCTCATATACATGTTTTGTGTTTATCAAATTACACACAACCCTTCATTTGATTATTAGAAATCTTTTAATCATAACGCATCGTATATGATTTCCAAAATTTCACCACAACTCATAAATAGTTTACTATCGGCCTTAATCCGAATCAATACAAAGAAATTATATTTATCACCATAATGTGACAAAAGTTTAATTATCAAACATCACCACTTTATATCATTAGAGTCAATTTAAATGACACCCACCATTGGGTTTGGTTTCATGATAATTAGCTAAAGACTTTGCTCAATTCCAATATAATTTCCTTGACTCTATAAACATTGTCAAATAACTTGGAATGTAGGCGAGACACATAGTTGACAACATACATCATGTTTCAACACGATTGAAGGTAACACACATGTATACCTATGTGTGCATCAACCCTAAAGATGAACAACGTCACTATTTTCATTTATAGAGATTCGTAGAAATGAATCTTCTATCAAATGACGTATCAAAAGTAATGTCTTATTGACATACTTATCATAATCAATGTTTAAACAACACATCCATGAATGATGTTTTTGATCACAAATTACAGACATCCATGCATGACGTCTTTCCAAGATTATGATCTCGTTGTTTAAGATGATTTCTAGTCATATCATGACTTACCATCCTTTCATGATAACAACTCTTACAAAACACTTATTGCGTATATATTTTTAGATGATTCCATAAAAAGAATTTTTATAAAAATAAGTTTGATGGACAATTTATCATTTAAAATTATTCACAACAAAAGTTCTCGTTTACAATCATTCAAAAAGTTATTGCAAACTCCATTTTTCAAAATTTAAAACGTTATGCAATAACTTAATCAACCAACTAGAGACCGCATCTCTATATTTATTCAAATAAATACATTTAGCTGGATACGCAAGAAGTTTCCATGAAAAATCAATTATATTGTTGTTCTCAAAATCACAAACGAGATTCGAAAAACAATAATTCCCAAGACAATCTTTTGTGATCTCTGTTTTGGTCCTCCCAAATTAGAGTGATCAATATCCACAAAATTATATTTTCGTTTTATCAGAAACACAAGACATAGAATAATTAACAATATATTATTCTAAAATTTCATTTAAATGTTAATAAGAAACGCATTCCTTATTTAGTTGTGGTCATCCACAACTTGCGTTTAACTATTAATCATAGCAAGGTTCGCAAACCTTGTATTTTAAATAGAATTAAATTCCAACTTGGAATCATTATAATTCTATTACTCAAACAAAAATTACCATTTTGAATAAATCATATTCCAAATCGATTCTATTATTGATTAATCGTTATAAGGTTTAAAACCTTTTGAAAGGAAACTCGTTTAACTTTCCAATATGTTTTTCAAAGAAAAAACCAATTTAACATATATGCATATTTTTCATTAATAAGTACCAACTTTGAAATATATCATCAATATAAGACTAATAAACCAATGTAAGTAGCATCCCTGCAAACTCATATGGAGACAACCGAGCATACAAATAGTCGGATACATGGCATACAATTAAATATTTCTTTTGATATTCCAAAACTGTTTCCACCAACACGTTTTAACATTGGTTTCTAAATTATGTAGTCATCCAAAAAAAATTTTTGGCATAACTATTGACCAAATGATCAAAATCCTTGAAAGAAAAGCTTAAAAATTTAGTGACCACAATCACTTTTAATAAAGGCATGTGTAAAGACACATTCAAAACATATTAAAACTTCTACGTGATCACTTATCATATTATTGTAGAATTTAACCTCCATAATAATTGCTATTTGTTTTGAAGTATACATGTATTCTTACACAACTCTTTCAACCGTTTTATTTCCCAAAGCATTTATCACATACATTTCTTTTCTAACCATTTCCAATATAGAACTCAGACCAAAACATATACTAAAATATGTTTATTTATCAAACAAGCACGTTCATTTTGTACCTTATTTAAAGATATCCATAAATGCATGTTATTTAAAGTCTCAAAAATATATGGAGCAATGGCAATATGCTTTGCCACCATAGGTAACGTCTACAAGGATACCAAGCAAAACTCACAAAATTAAAAATATTTAATATGTGATAATTGTTAGCTAAAACAATCCATGAGTTTCTATACTACATAAAAATGTATGCAACAAAACATCTGGCATGAGATAATAAACACATCTTAAATTAATGTGATCAATAAATTTCCTCAAAACATCCAATGGGTTTTTCTATCGAAGTTTACCGGAAATGGAAAACAAATCAAAAAACATATTTAAAATAATCTATTAAACAAACAATTCGTTAAAGTCCATGAACGTTATATCCAAATTACACGCATGCATATACATGGTTTTAACCCAACGACAAAAGGTTTAGGCTATAAAATCTTCTCCTTTTCCAAACACACTTTACAATGGAGCGAATCTATATTTTGATAATGTGCAAGCCACACTTTGATAACAAAATTAATTTCACAAAAGGTTTACACTACTACACAAATAGGTATTAGTCTATGTTTATTTTACACAGTTAACAACAAAACTGTGTAAAATATAAAAAAACGGAATTTTTGACACAGTTCAAAATATTAAACTGTGTAAGAAAGTGGATTTGGAAAGTTTGACACAGTTGATTATGAAAACTGTGTAAGAAAGTCTGTTTATTTTACACAGTTAACAACAAAACTGTGTAAAATAAAAAAAACAGAAATTTTAATACTGTTTTTCTAAAAACTGTGTAAAAAAATTGACCGGTGAAACTTCCCTCATGAATTCACTTCATTTATCTTCACCAAAAAATTTGAAACTCCATATCCAAAAATTGCATCCCTCCATTTTTTTCACCCAAAATTTTAACCTCCACAAAATTTTAGATCCAAAAAATTGAAACCGTCTAATATATCTCTCTAATATTAAACTAAAAACCCTCTTATATATCTTCTTAATTTCTTAATATATGCCACTTATAATCTTTTTCTTTCATAAATCTTCTTCTTCTATTATGAGAAAAAAAATCCACTTGAAAACCCTCTTATCCTCTTCTTAGATCTCACGCCATAGAACCTAACAAAAAATCTTCGATCTCTCGCCAAGCTCCAGTTTTGAGACTGCATCTGGACTTACACCCAAAGGTAGCTTGCAGCCAAGCGCATTGAAGACGCGATGTTGGAGAACGGGATCAGATCTGGACTTACACCCCAAGGTACCAAAAAACCCATTGATATGTTGTTAACAAAAGTTAGTTTTATTAGTCGAACTTCAAGTTTTCTAAATTTTGTATTTATCTAATTTTTGAGAATTTATTTTGATAATTAAATATTTACTAAAAATTTTCAGATTTTTATTTATTCAAAACTTACTTATTATAAATATTGATAACAATATTCTAAAAATGCAAAAATCCAAACACAATAGCAAGTTGCAGATTCTTGTTTGTTGACTTTTTTTATTCAAAGCTTTTTGTTGACTTTCTTATTATAAATGCTGATAACTCTTACTATTTTCTGATGAACATTTAGCAATGTGCGAAAGTGGGTTTTGGCCCAAAATCACTAAAAATATATGGGCTTTTGTTAATTAATTTTTTATCTAATTTTTCAAAGTTTTATTTTGGTTACAAGGTGTCATTGCAAAGACCTTCAAGATTGAGCACCATTGTTTGTGGAGGTTTAATGGAGATGATTGCAACTTACGTGATATGTTGTTGCTCATGGTGCCAAGCATAAGTTTTATTTGATTTTCTCTTGTAAAACATGTATAGAAACTTATTGTATTGATTTGTTTTCAGACATTAATAAATAATGATTCATTATTATTATTATTATTATTATTATTATTATTATTATTATTTAGGTATAGCAATAAGCTTGCGGAAGATTTTTTTTTTTTTTTAAAAGGGACATTTTTACACTGTTGTTAAATATAACTGTGTCGAAAATTTTACTTTTTGACACAGTTACATAACTGTGTAAAAAGGGGGTATAATTAGTTACATAACTCTTTTACACAGAACTAAAACTGTGTAAAAAAGCCTTTTTTAACTGTGTAAAAAACCCGTTTTTGTAGTAGTGATTGTAACAGTTTTCACTCTTTAATAGTGCTATCATTTTATGTTCTTATATTTGCATTTGTGACCCGACCGTTCGGTGACGACCCATTCTAGTTTCTGATTTTTTCCGCCTCAACTAAATCATCGTGACAATCTCAAGGACTCCCCTTACTTGGAATCTTAGATCCGCCACTGGTGAGAAGGAATATGAACCCCGCGTGGGCTCAGATTGAATCGAGTAGGTGTCTTGTCTCTACATATATAAACGCCACACAAAGATATTTAATTTCTTAGGCACGAGTTTACACCAAACAAAATTAAGACCAATGAAATAAACAAAAATGTCACAGCTTTGAAATCTTGATTATAAATGCTTTATAACACAGCAAAATGAAGTTGTCTTAGATGGTAGAATTTCAAAGTTTGCTACCGTAAACCAAAGGTGTAGGCTGATTTCTTATTTCAGTTTTTAATGTGATTGTTGCTAGTGTGGTGTGATGTTAAATGATTACAAAGTGGTTGTTGATGTAGCATAGTCTTTTGGTATGGTGTGATTGTTACTTTGTCGCTAACACTGTAGTCCCACTTGACTTTTAGAGAGTATGTAATGGACAAGGTGGTTGGTGGCATCGATCACGGCCAATCACACTGGTTATTTCGGCGTCGTCCATTATGGGACTGGTTCGTTTCGGGGTCGTCAGGCCGAAGCGGTTCCAACCACGTTGGGACGAGCTTGTGTGGTTGATCTTGATTTTATTTGATTGGATATTATAGATATAATGAAGTATTTTAGGGTATTATGAGGTCCAGGTTTCAATATTATATGTTACAAGTGTTGTATGATGTTACGTGGTTACTAAATAGTTGTTGATATGTCATACTTTTTGAATTTTGATGTGGTGATGTGATTGTTACTTTCGCTATAACATGAGTAGATTGCAGATGTTTTCTTACTTTCTACTTTGAAAATGATATACGTGATATTCGTGCTAACATGCTACTGAAATTTGCTTTTGAATAATATTATGAAAGTTTGGAAAAAGCTACAAAGTGAAATAGTTTATTTATCAAAATATATGAACACGTTAAACGATACACAAGTCTTATTGAAAAACAATGACTTTTCAATATAAATTCGAATGACTAATAAGTACTGCTGAATCATGAATAAATCTTTAGTAGCTATTTGGTCAAAATGTTTTTCGTAACGTGTATAAAAGTGAACAAAAAAAAATGCATTACATTTAAATGTGTTTATGTTAATTCTCAAAGTTGATAACAACTTATCTAAAAATATTATAAACTAATAAATTTAGGATGATCATAAACTAATGATAAAATCACAATTTTACCTTCTATTTTTTTTTAACAGAAAAATAGAAAATAAAAAATTAGAAGGTAAATTGATTTGAGAATCATAGTTTTACCTTCTATTTTGTTTTTATTTTTATTTTCTTAGTCTAAAATAGTAAAACACATATAAGTTGGGCTGTTTTAAGATTGGGCCCTCTAGCATAGGAGTGAGTCACTAACCCAACACATATAAGGTTGTAAATAACTAAATATATCAGTTTGGGACTTTGGGGTGAGTTATTTTAAAAATTCCTTGGAAAAAAGAACGTAAGAACGAATTCTGGTCATTGATCTTAAAATCATAAAATTCTCTCTAATTCATTAAAAACCTTTTATCTCAAGAACCGTACATCGTTAGACGAAACAAAAAATATGAGTAATCTTAAAATTTCGTACTATTTCATTATAGATGTCATCCGATATCCTTTTGACGACTTTTTACTTTTCTTTTTTTTTCGTGATATTTATAAATGTGCAAGTTATATACCTTACACATGTGAAAGTAAGATATTTAAATAAAATTAGTTCGTTTACACATGTGCAAGCCGCCACCAAAAACTGTGATTCGAAGCGCGCTCCTCCTTTAAGGGTATTAACAAATGGTAGCTGGTGGGGTTGATAGGTCATTGGGGGTGATAGGTCATAGGGTGATAGGTCATGGGGGTGCTGGATCATAGTGAGTGATCGGTGATGAGGTGATTTACCTGACGGGCTCCGCCCTTAGCCGCTATGCCTCCGCCATGAACTGACGAGATCCGTCCTTAGCCACCATGGCTCGGCCATGGATTGACGGGCTCTGCCCTTAGCTGTCATTGCTGTGTAGATATGATCATTTAGTAATTTACATGTGAAAGCAAAGGTTTTACACATGTGTAAATATACAAATACAAACAAAAAAAATGAAAATTAAAAAGTCGTCAAAAGTATATCGGATGACATTTCTAATGAAAGAGAACGAAATTTTAAGACTACTCGTATTTTTTTTTTTTCCAGTGTAACGATGTACGGTTTTTAATATAAAACATTTTGAATGAATTAGATGAAACTAACGATTTATCAAGATCAAGGGCCATAATTGGTTATTACTTTTTTTTTTAGAAGATTCTTAAATAACCCATCCTTCATCAGTTTGAGCTTAATGTGGTTTATTTTACTCTAATGTTGGTTCGAGCCTAATGATTACTTGTCTGATGCATGATTGTAATATACACAAATAAAGCATGATTTGAGAATTATTAAATTCTCGGCACAAAATCTCGTTACTTTTTAAAATACTAATAATTTTAATTTTTGTAACTTCAACCAAAATATTAAAATTCAAAACTATGCGTAGGAAAAGTACTATGTAAAATAACATGTGACTAACGCAAGTCTCAAAGTTTACCAGACTTGCATTTTAAATTTAGTAAGGAAATAAAAAATGTTTCCGAAAAAGTAAAGGAAGTTCGATATTAAAGGCCCAAAATCCCAAATGATGGAGTTATGGGCTCATCTATTAGCCCAATCTGGTTTCTAGTGGGATGATGGGATCCGTAACTTCAGTTTGGAGTTTTCAGGAAAGAAATTTAATAACCATACATATGCACTTAAAGAATTTTTAACACTGAATGCTTGGCTTGCTTGCTTTCCAATATAAGTTAGGAAACTGTGTTATTTCATCGCTTTCTAGCCAACATTTAAAGTGCCGATCTATCGTTTTTGGATGTAGCATTTTGAACTCACACGCGTTTTATGACGATCTAGAGTCGTGATTACATACATAAATTAATAAATTAGTCGATCGATTTCTTTAGGCCACACTTGGCCCATTTATGACTAGTCTATTTCTTTTCCATAAATAATTTAGGCTACATTTCACGGCATCTATTTCAACTTAAATACAATGAAAATGTCCAAATAACAGATATTTTGCAGATGTGCAGTAGTGGTTGCTATATATGGTCCTCAGATACGTACGCTTGGCCCATTTCCTAACTAAATGGTTTTTTTCTAATCCGTTGAATATAAATATCGATAGATTCCTTCAAGCTATATTATTTAACATTGCATCTATCAAAAAGATATAGTCATATACGCATACGTATGGGTTATTTAAATAACCATAATTAATTTGAGAACCTAAGAACAAATCCAGACCACATATTTCTCCCTCTTCTTCCCCCACTGCTGACACCACCACCGCCGCCACCGCCACCGACACCACCACCACTACCGCCGTCACCAACAGCACCACCACCACTGTCATCCTTTTCCGATAATGATACGGTACGGACATAGCCTTAGCCGAATGGGCGTAGCCCGTTCAGGGGGCTTCGCCCTTAAAAGGCGGAGCGCTATAGAGTATTTATAAAGGATTGAGGACTGAACGGATTTGGGAATGGTTTGGATTTGATGGACGGTGATCCAAAGATGGTGTTGGTGGCGGGGGAAATGGGGAAGAAGAAGAGGTGAAGAAAAAGGGAGGAAAAATGAGTAGTGTAGAATGATTCTCGATTTTATTTTTTTTTTGGACCAGTTTTCAAATTAACTTTCCCCCACATATACATATATAAAATACTCAAAGTTTACTGATTATGTTTATCTCATTTATATGTACATTAATTTGAATGTGTCGCAACTCGCAAGAAGATTAACACACTTAGCTAGGACCACCTTCACACGAATAACCAATGTTGGCTCTCTTATAACGAGTTAGGAACCTGCACAAGTCCAGGGGCGGTATCAGAAAAAAATTTCAAAGGGGGAAAAATTACAAAATCGATGAAAAAAAAATCCAAGAGGAGGCTAAATTTTAAAAACCCATAGGAAAATTTAAAAATTTCATAAAAATTTTAAACATACATGACAAAATTTAAATTCCAAGGGGGGACATTGGCCTCCCTTGCCCCCACTTTGGTACCGCCTCTGCACAAGTCGGCTTCTTTAATAACATACTCATATGCTTAATGGAAAGCTTGTTTCAGATAATTTGACTCCCTATATTAAATTAAAGAAATTATAAAGTAGTAGATAATAACTAGTGGAGAGTAATCGGCATTCATTAGGGGTTGGTAATATCACTAGATGGAGACACAGTATGCCTCATACCATGTGGGAACACCACCGCCGACCCCATGGTATGAGGCGAGGTATGAAAAGTGCGGTATACTTTGTAGCACGCGGTAAAGGAGTGAGCATTTAATGTTAATGTTTGTTTGTGGGTTTGTTATTTTATTTGTTTGTATTATTTTGTTTGTTTGTAGGTTTATTTATTTATTTAATTGTAGTGTGGTATGGATTGCAGTGTGCTATTCCATTGTCAATGAAATAAGAGAGTGTGATATGAAAAAGTAAGAGAATGAAGTGGCATAAGGAGATTGGTTGAAAAGTGTGGTATGAATTGCAGCACTACATCCCATTGCCAACCCCCTTAGTGGTACATTTGTCTTCGATGGAACTCAAACGGATAATTACGCATAATCTATTGGTTGATACTTGATAGAACTCCATAAATAATGCAAATCCAATTAATGTAACACCTACCTTACGCCACAACTACTCAGCAAACCGCATCATCTATGACCACCACCAATCATTCCATATTGCTAAAAACTTACGAACTCATCAACCATTATGTTGACGCTTTAAGTATCCTTTCAGGTGTGCAAGTGAAGCTAAATGTGGCTAAGGAAAGTAGCATGATGGCCTGTAGCAGACTCGGACTTTAGGATTCGATGTTGCTTTATATACTTGTCTTGTGTTTACTTTATGTTTAGACTATGGTATTATGCCTAAGCTTTCATCCCCTGCATGGGAGTTTATTTTATGCTTGTATTTGCTATTGGATTTATGTTGAATGACTATGTTATTTTAATTGAAATCGTTTATCTTTAGGTTATCATTTATTTACTTTATGTAACATTCATGTGCGAGTGTACTTATTGTTGTATCCCATGTTTCCGCCTAGTCGGTGTATGACAATGGTCTCATTTGTTTTGTTTTAGGATTTTAGTTTTAGTTTTAGGGGAAAAGAATGGAGACTTCAAGTTATGTGTAAGGATATGAAAAATAAATATAAATATATTGAACAAAATGTTGGAAACTTTTATGTTTTATTTTTATTTTTTTCATGTTTGAAATAAATAGATATACTAAACTTAAAAATAAGATTAATAGATATTTTTTCCAAGGAAGTCATAAAGTGTTTTGTATGTGGGTTTGTCTCACATTTATGAAATATTTAATAGGAATAATGACCTGTGAATGTACGTAACTATGTCAAAATGTTTATGTTATGTAAAGATCTTGTAAAATGTCTATGTTATGTAATGAACTTTCAAATCCCGGTTATTGGATGTACACGGGGGTATGTGGCAACCATATAAGCTGCCACTTGTCAGTTTTTGATTGATCGAGTACATCTAATAACAAGGATTTGAAAGTTCATCACATGACATAGACATTTTACAAGATCTTTACATAACATAAACATTTTTACATAGTTACGTACATTCACAGGTCATTATCCCTTAGTAATATCATTGATTTTAGGAAGTTTAGCATGAATATGTTAGTTAATTTAGTTGGTGATATTTGAATAGGTTAATAAAAGTATGTATAAAAATATGAATATGTTAGATAGTTTAGTTGTTTAGTTTTTTGTTACTTGTTGTTATTATTGTTAGTAATATCATTGATGTTAGATAGTTTAGTTGGTGATATTTAAGAAAGATCATAATATTTCATGTAATATTATTGTCATTATTGTTAGAGTAATAAATTTATTATTGTTAGTAATACCATTGAAATGCTAGAATTTTTGGGTTTTTTTTTTTATATATTTCATATACTTTAGTTGATATGTTATTATTATTATTATTATTCACAAATTACAAAAATGCATAAAAGGTGACCAACAAAGAGAAAAAAATATTTTGAATGTTTTTACTAAATGGGACTTTTAATAGAATTTATATCGTTATATTATTATTGTTTGTTGGTAATATCATTGATTTTAGGTAGTTTAGTATGATTATGTTAGTATTTTAGTTATTATTGTTTTTTAGTAATATCATTGATTTTTGATAGTTTTGTATGAATATGATAGTTTAGTTTCATTGGTGATATTTTAAAAAGTTAATAAAAGTATAAATATGTTAGATAGTTCATTGTTATTGTTATTGTTATTGTTGATAGAGTAATAAATTTAATATTGTTAGTAATATCATTGAAATGCTAGGATTTTACTGAGCTTTTTTTCAAATTTCATGTACTTACTTAATATGTATAAATAATAGTAACAATTTTAGGTAAAAAATGAATGTAATTATTTCAAGAATTTTTATATATACATGTTAGTTAGTTTAGTAACAATATATATGATCCACCTTCTGGATGCCAATTTCGTAGGTTCCAAGAGATCTCGTGGTGCTGCCCAAAATTATGAGCTTGAAAAAAACGCGAGGATAATGACGGTCCAGTACCTATTCAATTTGATACTATTGACCTGAAGAAGTATAATCCGGTGGGCAACAATGCAAAGCACTTTAAAAGCTTGTTGGGTGTTTTGGTCAGGAGAGTCCCTTTATATCACGATTATTGGATAGTTGTCCCGGCTGACCATAAGGGACATGTTTGGCCAACTGAGTTAATGTTTTATCTAGTTATTTTTAAAGAAAAAAAAATGTATATCACTAACTTGTAGTTATAAACTGCAGCATTATTTCAACATAGACGAATGGATCCATAACTGTGAGGAAAGTGATCCGGTTATGAGGGGAGTTAGCTTTGGGGTGGAAAGTTCATGCACCAAAATCTACAGAAACGCAAAGGCCTACTTCAAGTTACAATACTTCATCGACAAAGGGGGTGCGGAAGCTAAACATCAAATTCGAGCCCAGCCTCCACTTTCCATGCATGAAGAAATATGGGATCGGTATGTGGATAGTTATATGCGTGAGAGTTCTCTAAATAGGTCTGCAATAAATAATAACAACCGAGCTCTCCAACCATACATCGCGATGCAGGGTCACATGACGTTTGCTGAAATCCGCCAAGAGGATGTAAGTTATTTTTAGTTGTAAGTCAATTACTTATTGTATATGTAGTATATATGCTAATTTCTTGTGTTTACAGTATGAGGCGAATCAAGAATACCCAAGTGTGAATAATACCTTTCAACGTACACATTAGAGAAAAGGGAACTACGTTGACGCAGTTGCTAAACTACAATATGTAAGTGTTTAATTATACTTCATTTTTTAAAATGTTATTCTGATAACATATTCTAACATCATTTATTTTTGAATTGTTTTTACTAAATGAGACATTCAATAGAATTTATATCATTATATTATTATTATTATTATTATTGTTTGTTGGTAATATCATTGAGCTATTTATACTATTATAGATGATTATTACTATTATATTAGGAAACATATATAAGGATAGTTATCAGCTAAAACTTTTTTATATTATTTATACTATTTTAAATAATATACCTCAATTTTATATTAAAATCATAATATAGTTTTATTGTTGTGCATAAAAGTTATCTTGCCTTATTGTGTCAATGAAAAGGGTTTATGCGTGAACATTGTTGGGCTTATTATTGTTTATTGTTGGGCTTATTATTGGTTGTTGGTAATATCATTGATTTTAGGTAGTTTTGTATGAATATGTTAGTTTAGTTTATTTGGTGATATTTGAAAAAGTTAAGAAAAGTATGAATATGTTAGATAGTTTATTTTTTTAAATGTTATACTAATTTAATATTCTAACATCAAATATTTTTGAATTGTAATTATCCAGACGGATATGACGCAGCGAATGACAAATAGCCAGGCCAACGGTAACCCAAAAAGTGATGTACAAGTCGTGATGGAGGTGTTAGGAAATCGCACCCTGCACCGTCACGGAATAGGGAGGATTGTACCCGGAACGGGTTGTCCGTCACAAAGAGCCGGTACGTATTTTAAAAAATATTACAAAAAATAGACATTAATACTATAATTTTTATTAACTTTTTTTGTTTATACGTATTCTAAAAAACATTACGATTTTTGTTTTTGTTTATACTTTTACGTATATATATATATACTCACTGGCGGAGCTATCGCAGATGGAGGCCCGTTTGCAGGCGCAACAATGCATGTTCATGCAACAGTTGATAAACCAACAAAGGAGTAACCAAGGCACTACATGTGACGACCTTTTTGATTATATCGACCTTAATAATGATAATGATTATATTGACGATAATAATGACATTGACGGTTTAGTTTGTAATTTTAATGACGGTTTATTTGTAATTTTAATGACGGATTAGTTTTCTACCATGTGAAAGTTGTTTTAACAGTTAACGTTTTACTTTGTTTGTATAAATTTGACCTCATTTTAATTAGCTAAATAAAGTTAAACACCACAATCCATAGAAAACCACTACAAAAAAATTAGTAAAAATATACATGGCATATCATTACATCAAATCTAAAAATAAAAATATATTATAAACATATAAAAGTTAAAAGTTTACAATGTATATACAAATACAATTTTTATTCAATAATTAGAGGGTTTATTTTAGTTGGAGGGTTCACTTTAAATGGACTATTAGTCAATCTTATGTAAAGATCCAATTGATCTTTAAAGTGGTCTTCCCATCGAGCTGCACTGGGTGTTATGTTTCGCGGAGACCAATAAGGGTTTAGTATTGCCATTGGGTACTTTCCTTCCGATTCCACCATTACATAATGTAATTAATTTAATTAATTATTATGAACTTATTTGTAATAAGTGGGTGTTCGTGAGCATACATGATTATTTGTACGCACATATGATTGTTAAATGTTCGGGAGCATACATGAATAGACTTGAACATAAACACAGTTGTTTAGACATAATATTAAATTGAAGCTAGTTATGAGCATATATGCTTGTATTTGCTATGAAAGTGTTGGTGATGACATGAGCATATATGAACTTATTTTTAATAAGTGGTGTTCGTGAGCACAGGGCGGATCTTGAGAGTTTTGATGCTCAAGGCAAGGCAATTTAAACATGCCCCTATTAGATTTTGTAAACGAACAACACACTTATTTTTAGTGGTAAAATATCAGCTATCTTGTCATAGTCCAACATTTGTAAAAACTTAACTAAAATCATTTGATCGGTTATGTTGATGATAAACTAATCTGTTGACTTTGAAGGTCATATGCTTTCAATATAAATATCTAATAGCATTCTATTATGATTTTGAAAA
>JAOXNX010038385.1:0-15189 GCA_028566075.1 Solidago caesia | reverse complement strand
AGCTTCATTGGTTGGAAGTTGTCTGGGAATGGACTTGCCGGATACCTTTCCCAATACAAATACCTCAACTCATTTGAAAGATAAGAAGGCCCTTCAGTCTGCTTGCCCGTGTCATCGCCAAGGTACAGAACCACGCTAAGCCACCTTAGTTTCCTCATGTTTGAAATAAATTCAAATAAACGTGATGAATGACCATAATACCGCATCGCTTCAATCTTGTCATTTTCCTGTAATAAAGAAGAAAGTTGATCTTGTTATTCAGTGCACATATATAAAATATATTTGAAGTAATAGCTAACTAAATCTTTACCATTGTTGAAACCCCATAACACATATTATTGATTTCTTGGTTTTTCCAAACTCTGCTATGTTTTTCAGGATTGTTAGGATATTCCCCTCTAACAATGTATTGTCCCATTTCTTGAACTAAATCGTGCATATCAAACTTACCATCGGTAGTAGTTATGAGAGCTTTTTGTCTTAGCACCTCTATCTCTATAACAGGGTGAAAGCCACAAGCATCAAATATCTCCATCGCATCATCTATGCTTTTCCACCTGAAGAAACACGCAATATCCAAGAATAACTCTTTCTGGAGAGTTTCAAGTCCATCATAACTAATTCGGAGTATATCCATGATCTTGATATTTGGGATATCTTTTAACTTGGCTAAGGCACTTTTCCACTTATTCTTGTCTTTGTCATATAGAAAAGAACCTAAAACTTTAAGTGCTAATGGTAGCCCAGCAGCATAAGAAACCACATTTAATGAAAGTGTCTCATATTCTGCTAAAGAATCTTTTTCATTATATGCATGCTTATAAAATAGTCGAAGAGCCTCTTCATCTGATAACAATCTAATGGGAGTGACATGGTCCACCCTATGAGTTCTTAGCAAATGTTCATCTCTAGTTGTGATTATTATTCGGCTCCCACTTCCAAACCATATATGCGATCCAACCAATGCCTCTAGTTGGTCAAGTCCATCAACATCATCCAGAAACACCAACACTTTACTGTTACATAACCTACTCTTCATTATGTGTTTTCCTTCTTCAACAATATGCACTTCTACCTGTGTTTTCAAAATAGTCGATAGGATCTTTTGTTGCAGAGCTTCTAAACCGGGTTTCCTTGATGCCTCACGAATATTGGCAACCATACAATGACCTTGAAAATGGCGAGAGATTTGCGTATAAACAGAAGATGCGAGAGTAGTCTTACCACTGCCGCCAATTCCCCATATCCCAACCATGCGCACACCACCCGTCCCAATTTCTAACTGTGATATCAAATCTTGCGAGCGCTCTCTCATTCCAACAAGGTCTTCATCAACATCTGAGTCCAAGGGAAACAATCTATCTTGAATTTTATCAACAATTTCTTTGATGACTTTTGTTTCATGCCTGCAGAGTGGAATTATATGAATAATTAGTGTATGTTGACATAAGCAAAGTGGCAATTTACCTACAGAAAACAAGGCAAAGGAACTATAAGTAAATTTGAGATCTTCGATTGAAATAGAACCATAACACCAAAGTGAATATTAGAAATACTTGTTATGACCATGTTTGGCTTATGATCTATGATTGTATTCAGGTAAAATGAGAAGACAAAGATGAATATAAGGAAGAAAGAAAATGACCCGTTGGCGATGTTCTTGTGTTCCCATCCAGCAATGTTACTTGTTTCAAAAAGTGCTTCTCTCCAGGATTCAACTTTGTTGATGTTCTTCTCTTCTTGTTTGGCAAATGCCTCCCCGAAATCCCCTTGTTGTTTCCTAACTTGTGAGGGATCCACGTCATAGAATATGGGCATCACGATTAGCCCCCTCTCATCTTTACATTTCATAATATATGCAAGTTCATCCAAACACCACGAGGAATCTGCATAGTTTTTAGAGAATACAACGACAGCAATCCTCGATTCTTCAATAGCCTCCAATAAAGATGGGCCAATGGAATCACCCCTGGGAAGCGCTTCATCATCCTTGTAAACACGAATTAGTCTTTGTACAAGAGCAGAGTAGAGATGATCTACAAAGGTCTTGCGGGTATCTTCTCCTCTAAAACTAAGAAATACATCATATTTCCATGACTGAGAAGACGAGGGTGGAGCGGAGTTTGACGAAGACGCCATTGAAAATGCCATTGACGTGTTTAACCACAAGTGGATTGTACGTACTTGTAAGGATAATTAATGGTTTTAACTCTCCAGCAATCTATACATGACGTTGACAAAAAATGCAATCGGTAACATCATCATCAATAAACACTACCAAATAAGATAGAAGAAAACAAATCTTTGATAGATGCTTTATTAAAGAAAGCAAATGATACTTCAATAATAAAAATCCAAGCATATTTATACAAACAAATTAATTAATCAAGCTATTTAAAAAGAAAAAAATTAAATAAATAATCTTAATCTCTATCAATAAACTATATCATCAAACAAAAAAATAATCAAAAACAAAGTTACAGAGTATATCAATCTAGTTACGGCATTTATAAGTCGAACACATACAATCTAACTATCTTATTATATACTTTAAAAAAAAAAGTTGTTCTAATGAATTATTAGCCAATCACAAACCTCTATTTCCTCAAATTAGACAATGCTTATGTCATAAATTATTTTATTATAAGTTAATTAACAATTAATAACCTAAAATCCTTTTTTTAACCGGAAATTTGGGCTTGGCGGCATGCCTCTTCGTATACCCAACTCCAATTCTAGAGGAAACCCATTTTTTTGAAAAACCCCTATCTCTATCATTTTGCTCGCACCAAGATTTGACCCAAAATCTCAAGGTCTCTTCTCCCAAATAACCTAAAATCATAACTATGTATATATTAGAAGTTCCGTTCTCTTCTAGTTTCTATATAAATAACTGAATAAATAAAGATCGATCAAAAGCTTTGATCAAGTACGTGGTTAGTTGGTTGCTAATCTAACAACAAAACATGCGTATACCTTAAAGCAAAAAGTTATATAAATTTGAAAATAATAATAATAAAGTACCTGTAGTTACAGCGAATTCCTGAAATCTCTAAACAGAGTTTTTATCGTCATGAACAACGATCATAAGAGTATCCGCATAAATGTGAGAGTTTTTATTGTCATAAACAACCACTATAATTCATACATAGTTTTCATCGATCAAAATATTTTTTAAAAATAGAGATAACATTGTTAGTTGACAACAATTAGAAACCGAAAACATTTGAATACTCTTACAAAAGTCTTCAAATTAGAACTTATTTTTAGTTAAAAATTTAGAGGATGATTTTAAAAGACTGTCTTTTTTAAATAATAAAATTTTAGAACACATTTAAATACATTGTTGTAAATCTTAACCGAGTCGAAAATATAGTAATTTACATCATACTATTCAAAACACTTTAATGTATACGTGTCTGACTGTCTATATGAAATTATTAACAAAAGTTATATGTTTTATTGTTATGTATCATTTTTTCGATAAATTTATTGATTAGAGAATATAATTAAATATAAAACAATTTAAAATATTGTGATATTGATACCTTAATCTGCATATCTAACTATCCTACTAAAGGAGAACTTGGATGACTTCATAAAATGATTTTTAGCAACTTCTCATTCAATTTGAGCTCATTTTCATGACATCATAATGTATTTCTTTTTTTTTTAATATATATTTTAGTTAATATTTGGTTTAAATCTAATGGTGTAATTACTATATATGTACTTTTCTATCACATGTTTTCACAGAAAAGAGAGAAGATAGCTTCTTTCATACTCCTTTTCTCTTTTCTTCATCTTTCTACATACGCTTCTTTATACATATAAAAATTCAAAACTTATCTTCCCAATGAAGATTTCAAAATCTTTCCATCAAATATTTTTCTCTCCTTCTCCATATCAATTTTTCTTTGGTGGGTTTTGATTCTAATGAATGCTTTCAAAATTAGGGTTTTTCTCTTTCTTCATATCTTCATTTATTTTTAATTTACAGATATTTAAAAGTTTAAAATTTTTATATGGATATGGATATTAAGTGGTAGGGCTTGGGCTGATAAATGTGTAAATAAGAGTAGATTGGCTCGTACTTTTTCCAAAGTTTTGCATATTCGAGCAGCAGCCTATGTTTGTTTTTACGGAAACGAATACAGATCTTATTGTTGTTGTTGTTGTTTGATCGTTTTGTTTTTTCAGTAGTGATAGGTTTTTTTCTTAATCGATTATTTCCTTCATATTACAAATTTAAGATTGTTGTTTCAAATATGAAACACCTTTCTCTCTCTTTCTTCGATGTTTCAACATACCTCAAGGCACATGTCTATATTATTATTATTAATTTTTTTCCGATGAACTTGCTGTAGCCGCCCAGCGGATCTGTGATGGATTGATCTAGAGATTTTTTATATATATACTTTTTATTGTTTGGGTTTTGGTGCTTTCGATATTATCATCAATAGCTGATTTGGATTCTGATCATGCTCCTTTTATGCTCCTGGTAAAATCTTTTATATATATATATAGGGGTTAGTTATTGTAAAACAAGTATTAAAGTAAAACAAATAAGATAGGATCTGAACCATCGGATCATGAAAAAATTGATGCACGAAAATTCATATAGCACAAGTATACACACTGATGCACGAAGATTTTTATGATACACAATGATTTTCAACTAAGAAAAAATGATTGTTTTACTTTAATACTTGTTTTATTTGAACCAGAACATATATATATATATATATATATATATATTTCTTCTTTATTCTTTTTAGGTTTCTTCTCTTCATAAATAAAAATAAAAATGGTAAGCTCTTTTTCCATTTCTATATACATCTCGATCTATACTTACATTTAATCTTATATGTGTATATAACATTTCAAATTCCATTATTTTGCAGGCTGATTCTCCTCGTGGAAGGTAAACCCTATTTTGAATTAAATCCATTTTTTTTTATTAAATCACATTTAAAGTATAATATATATTTTTTCATACGTGTTAAATTTATTATGTGTTACTGTGTATGTTTATAATACAGCAAAGTGATGGGAATGATGAATATAGTAATTTATATTCATAAGATTTTATTTTAACTTTTGGGTGACTTTGTTGATGTTTTTTATGGACAGTGGAGTAATGATTTATGGATTTTTTTTTGTATAATTTGTTTATCATCTTATCAAAATATTTGTTTTTATGTTTATTATCGTAAATTATTAGGCCCAAGTGAATTTAATATAGCAAAACCCTTTTTTTTTGCTGGTTTTTTAATTGTGAATGATGAAATGGATAGGATGATGGTAGTTTGGAGTTTAAGTGCAGAAATATTTGAGTTTGATGGGTATTTGGGAGGGGGCTTCGTTATCAAAGCTTACAAAGTTCCAGCTTGACTAATCTAAAGGTATATAATCCGATTTTATGATATCGAGACTAAAGCTATTTGGGAGGGAGTCTTATTCAATTTTATGATATCGAGACTAAAGCTTCATATGATTCATTACCTATCTGATTTTTAGTACTAAATTATATCAATATAATCCGATTGTAGTTGTTATTTTGTTTTCGATATCTCAGTTGATTTTCATGCAATTCTTAGTTTGAGCTTCCCATATGATGCATATTTTCATGTGCTTGTGAACAGAACGGAAAGAGATGATTGTCACTAGCTTCTGTTGGATAAAATACCGAAAGACAGTACAAATGGGCTGCTGCTCTTCTTCATACCAGGTATACTAGAAAGATCGATTGTATCATGTTTGCCATGTCTTTATTATAATTAAAGTTCTTTTACAAAAAATACGGGTAACAAGTATCATATTACAATATAAAGTTGTGCATAATACACTGGCCTTTAGTTATCAAATATCTCCATAAAGTTGTACATAATTGAATATGACATAAATTGAGATGTAATCAAATTAACTCTAAGAACAGCTTCACACCAAATTTCAATGTATTAAGAGTAGATGTGGCAATCTCCACATGTATAATATTAATAAAAGTTATATGAATTTGAAAAGTGATTAGTAATGGAAACTATCAGTGATAGATAGTTTTCAATTGTGGATTCAGAGATTTTAGTTAATTGTTGATTGTTCTGATGGTGGATGTTAGAAAGTTTCGATGTAGTGCAACAAGTAAATGTGAATTTGTTGATTTGTTAAGAGTGTAATTATGATAATATATAGAAAAGTCACAAAACTTCAAAAAGCATTAGGCAACCTTAGTAGTTATTGATTCACATTTATCTATTAACATTTGTCTGTCTTGCGGATATCACTCATTATTTTGGTTTATAATGCTATGATACAAAGCCTTCTGCTTTGTATTTACAAAATTCCAAGCATTAGGCAACTTTAAGTGGTTATTGATTCACATTTATCTATTATTTAGGTTTGCAGATTATGAAATAATGAGTTGCAGGTCTTGGGAGCTAAAGATGTGAGGTATGGGCTGATACAGATGAAGACGAATTATGCTAGGGGTGATTTAATATTTTTTTTGCATCTTCTGTTAGGTGGGAAGTTTGTAGGAGTGCCAATGTCTAGCTTTGCAATGCTAGCTGTAGGGATGTTTGCTTTATTTGTAGGAGGTGTTTTTATTACATGGTTGGTTGTCATAGGTGTGTAGTATGGTGTTTGTTTTGGTGTTTATATGTAAAGTTAAAGGTAAATAGTATAGAGATTAGTTGGTATATTGGTACTGTATTGTTTTTTTATTTTTTATTTTATTTAAATGATGGCCATGTTCATCATGGTAGGAAGTTGTAATTGTTTGTAATTTTGGTTGACAATAAGAGGTTATGGCCAAAAAAATTTGTTTCAGTTGTAGTTGATATGCAAAACTTAACAATTGTGTAGCTTATCTGTTAAAACTTCATATAGTAGAAAAATTTTGATCAACGTTGATGTGAATATTCATCATTAAACAAGACTTATTGTATAATTTATCTATCGACGTCCCGAGACAATACTAATTCAATGTTAGTATATCTAAAATTTAATTGTCTATGAAGTGAACATGTAACCCAATTGGTTTGCTATGCACATGTATATTTTATACACCAGCATGAGATCTTGAAGCTATGGACAAGTATCATTATTTTGATACTTTTTGGTTTAAAAACATGATACTATTTGAAGATAATTTGTTTTTTGGCAAATTTAAATATCACGTCATGTAGCTAGGGAGATAGGGAGAAAAGAAGAAGTCAAATTCAGGAGGTTATTAATTTGAACAAATTAAGTGGTAGTTCTAATTGATGGT
The DNA here is from genome assembly GCA_028566075.1 of Solidago caesia. Lineage (NCBI taxonomy): Eukaryota > Viridiplantae > Streptophyta > Magnoliopsida > Asterales > Asteraceae > Solidago > Solidago caesia. The sequence goes on along the minus strand of JAOXNX010038385.1, from coordinate 7,919 downwards.
GGCATATAGTAAACAAATTAAGTGATAGTATTACACTTACACCAAATAAGGGAAAACAAAATTGTAACTATTTTGATTTTTTTCAAACAATACGTATTATTCGATTTCTAAGGTAAGTCCGTGTAGTCACACGGGTGCTCCACCTAGTAAAAGAGTATTATACATTATGCATATGAACTTCTACATTTCCTATTTGTTTTTAGTATATACTAGTAATTATACCCGCGCGTTGCCGCAGAACACGTTTTTTACACGACAGAGTTTTGAATACAAACAATATATAGTAGTATTGGTGTAATACAGATACATTTATGTCAAATATATATATATATACAAACAACTATATTAATGTAAATAATGACACTCTGATAACGGTGATGTAATATAGTGTTTTACTTTTAAATGTTACATGAACGTAAAATGTTAAGATGATGAAAATTATTATATATTAAAAAACGTTATATATAACGAAACGGAAGACAATAATCAAAACAAATGTTAAAGGTAAAAAACCACAAATGTGTGAAAGTAGTTTGATAGAAACAGGACAACCTAAAAGTTTGGTGTCAAAAAACTAAAAACGAAAACTTTGATGGGGGGTAAAAGTTAAAAGATAGAAACTTTAAAGGGTAAAAATGAAAAGAGACAAAAGTAAGAAGGTGTTGTACATCATGTACATAAAATTGTACTAAGATGGAGGTAAAAGTTAAAAGATAAAAACTTTAACGGTAAAAATGAAAATTGACAAAAGTAAAAAAGTTGGACTTTATGCAAAAAGACTTGTATTATTCATGTTGGTTTGTATGTTGGTTGTATATGTGTATGCTTTATAACTTGTACATGGTGAGTTTAGTATTGTAGACTTGTACCTCATGTTTAAAAACTTGTAATTTTTAAGTTGGTTTTTAGTATATATATATAACTAGACGGAAACCTGCGCGATGCAAGGGTGATGGTAGTAACAGTGGTGGTGGTGGTAGCGGTGGCGATGTGGTAATGGCGGCGACAGGTGGTGACGGCGACGGGTCGTGGTGGCAGCTACAGTGGCGATGGTGGCGGTAGCGGTGTGGTTATTAATGTAAAAATAATTTATGTAAAAGGGGTAATGTAGTTATTTTAAGGGTTGAGGGATGTATGTTGTAAATAATAGTTATTTTAAGGGTTGGGAGATGTATATTGTATATAATGTCATTAAGGGTATTATAGGTATAAAAGATGGAGATATTTAAATTATTTAATAATAATTATTTTAAAAAATTGGTATGTGAGGGGGTTCTATACATAGCTTGGGTACATGACAACCACACCTTCACTTTTCCCATATATATATATATATATATATATATTATGAGGAATGAGAATATGTGGCTGTCATGTACCTAAGTTTAGGTATAGAACCCCTCACATTTTTGTTTTTTAATCCATAAAATTCTTGGGGCCCAAGTCATTTATTTATTATTCAACAAATATTAAAATATTGGTATGTGAGGGGTTCTATACCCAAGCTTAAATACATTACAGCCACATATTCTCTTTTCTCGTATATTATCTATATACTAAAAACTAACTTGCATTTTACAACTACTTATGCATAATGTACAAAACACTATCTTTACTAATTTTTAGGCACCTAATACAACTTTCATGTGCATTCAAATTAGCTTCAGCTAAAGCTTTATGTTGACTTGGTCAATATTCAAGTGTGGCTAATATTTAATTTGTATTCTATACACGTGTTCTGTTGTTGCTACAACTACAACCTGTTAAACATGAAGTACAACCACTCACAAATCCATCTATCGCCACCGCCTGCAACAATAACCTCCGGCCACCACACCATAAATTTACTTTTTTTAAGCATTTGGTACAAACCCATATGCATAAACTTACATTTCTTAAATTGAGGACATTTTGGTAACTTCAAAAAAAAAAACGGCCCTATAGTATGGTCGTACGGTTGCCTTCGTCGTCATTATCGACCTAACGTCCATCATCACAATCGCTTCCCCACCATCAAAGACTGAACAGGTGCCCGACTTTTTAACAAAACTTAGATTTAGAAAAGAAAAAAAACAAAACACACACAATAATCGGACCTAGACACATATTAAACACAGTCGAATATAATATGAGAATAGAGAGAAAGAGAGAAGCGATTGTGGGGCGGCATGACGTGGGACTGTTGGACGACAGTGGCTTGGGGGGTGGTGCGTAGTGGCTGCAGAAGAGGATATTGGTGGTTGGAAGAGATTGTATGTTGGAAATGAAAATATGTCAGGGTTCAGAGATTCATATACCAAAGTAACCAGACCACCAATGTACCAATTTGTTTGTATCGAATATAACGGTATTGAATTGGTCCAATGAGCCGATATGGTCCATATTATATAATGGTCCATGTAATTAGTGTATTACTAAATAAAGAGCAATTTATAATCAAATATATCAACTTTTATTTCTTCTTTTGTTATAATTCTTATATTACTAGATTTAGACTCATATCAAATATATGGAAAGTTTACTATAATTTTCAAGATAAAATGAATTATTAAATATTGAATTGAAGAACAATATTTAAGATTCCTGATGGAATTAAAAGATTGAGTTTGAGATACAAATAAATGAAAAAAGATTGAAATAGATATATTAAATTAAAGAACAATATTTGATATTGCCTTAAGAGTACAAACTTATAAACATGTAAAATAAACAAATTTCTATCGTATAAGGTCTTAATTTTCATAAACACATAAGTAACTTATTTCTATGTAAATTTTCATCATCATGAACAAAAAGTATGACATAGTATATGATACATCAAAGCCTATAAATAACTTATTTAAGTCTCCGTCACAATGCGCGGGTAAAGATACTAATATATATATATATATATATATATATATATATATTAGGCGATATCATGCCTCGTACGATGCACGACTGATGATGAAGCACACTATGAAAAAAGATGAATTTATTTGCTACATTTATTTGGGGGATTGTGTGAATTGTGATGATGGAATGAGACCTCCCTTAAACTTGGTTATTGTAAAGGGACGTAGTTGTAAATATAATGAAATGATATAATTGTACTATATAGGTACCCGCGCGATGCGCCGATGACAATACACAGCGTGTAAGGTGTCATGCTGACGTTAATTTCAAACCAAACATTTATATAATAAAATGATAACATAGTACCCGTTAATATTTAGATGAATTTAAAAATTATTATTATTCATAATTAAAAGAAATATATATAAATTAGTCGATATCAGGCATAATCTAGTAGTAATCTATATATATAATTCAAGTCAAATTTTGATAATAACAGTTTTAAAATTGTCTCTCATACGTTATTACATGCATAAAAAATAATACTTTAAATTTATAAAATATCAATCCCTAAATTTCCTAACAATAAAATACAAATTTTATGCACCCAGTTGGTTATTATTAATAGCTCTAAAATTTGTTTCAAAACAAAATCCATTAAAAAGAAAAAATAAATGTTAGACTTACAAACAATTTATAAACAAAATTTTATTGACAAGAGTTTTTGAATCATCGAGTGAGATATTTTTTTTTAACAAAACGTGGCAAAATTTTAATGATAAGATAATTTAGTAATCAGTTTCTTGATTGATTGATTAACAATTAAATATCTAAAATAAAATAACTATGGAAAAACAATTATGCTTTTCACCCTGTCACAATCAATTCAACCATGTGTGTAAAATGTGAATGGATTTTTTTAAGAAAAAAACATCTATCTATTAGTCTATTACCTTGATAGGGATGTAATTATTTAAAAACAAAAAAAAAAATGGTGAAAACAATCATCTCTTATAAACAATAAAGCAAAACCTTTTATTCTAAAATGGAGTAATCTAGACCCTATATTGAATTTCCTCCCTTATTTTCCACCCTTGGATCAATATGCTGACATTATCTTTGACTCAACTTTTGGTCAAGTATGGTTTTAGTCCTCCAACTTTAAATTCAAGCTTATGTTCTACCTAATTCTATAGTTACCTAAACATATTAAAATTAAAATTCACATTTAGTCCATTAACTTATTAACAAAATAGGATCCAACTGGCTGTTAAACGAATTCTTAACAATTTGATATGTCTGACTCTTTCCCTTACTCCCTTTTCGATCTCACCATCTCATGTAACAGGTAATAATATGATAATATGATCCATCTTCCTTTTAATTTAATTTTTTTTCATAATTGATTTTCTTTTAAATTAATTTTCTTATAAATTAATATTAGCAAAAAAAATTACAATTTCTTGATTTGTTTTCAATTAGTGTTTGATTCTGGTAATAATTGGATCCATAATATTAATTTATAAGAGATTCGATCCACAATATATCTTCTTTTTAATTTTTTTCATAGTTGATTTGTATCCAGTAATAATATGATTCATCTTCCATTAGGTTTTATTTTTCATAATTGATTTTCTTACAAATAAATATTAACAAACAAATTTGTATTGGATTATGGTTTAAATTAATCCTATGTTATTGTTACAAAGTATAACTACACACTTGATGATATGTGATCCGGGTTGAAAAACATGGCTATTATTGTAACGAAGTATAAATTAATTTTTAAATATTGTTTTGCCAGCTTTTGTAGGTATAAATGTATTTTTTTTATATGTTTCCCCCGCGTTTGACGCGGGTTATAATCTAGTTTATTATGAAAGTCAAGCACAATACTTTTATTTTTTTATTATTTTTTTTTTAATTGAGCAAAATGTATTTTTAGATTTTATTGATTTTCCATCTACCGCAAAAGGATTTATTTAATTTATTGAAATTCTTCCCACAATTTCACATTGATTTTCGATTTAGATATGTGATTTCAAAATCAGAGATATAAACTTTTTTATAGTTTGAAACTTGAAATCTATATAAATTAAAGCTATTATATAATTTTTAATATCAAATAAATGGATCGATCCGGATCATAATCCATCTATTTAAAATTAGCTGGATATGGATCAGATCATGATCTATTTTGTTGGATCATGGATCGGATTATGATCCATTTAAGATGAATCATTAATGATCCAATCCATATTCGTCCATTCACGGCCTTATTCAAGGGTCTTACTCTCTTTTATGTAAGATAATTTTTTTTTATATATATTTACTGTTAGTAGGGATTTACATGGTTCGATTTGGACGATTTTAACTTAAAATTAAGACCAGACCAATATTAATGGTTTAATGTTTTTTCAAACCAAACCGTTCATATTATTATGTTAAATCAAACCAACCAAAACCAATTAAGCCGGTTTGATTTGGCCGGTTTAATGATTATCTTTTGAAATTCAATAACTAAAACCATGTAGCAATATGTAGCATACTAACTAAGGTATTGTAAAGTTATACACTTCATATGTCACAATTATTAAGCATTAATATTTATTTATACTAGTAAAATATAAGAGTAATACCATGATATAATTAATATCATGATATAATTAGAAATATAAAAATATGATTATAATTACATGTATTAACTTAATGGTCCGGTTTGGTTTAGATGGTTGGTTCAACCTCTAAAGCCGCAAACCAGATCGTAAGAACGGTTTATGGAAATAACAAACCCTTGGTTTAATTTTTTGATGTCAACCCGACCAAGCCATCCAATTGATCCGATTTAACCGGTTTAAATGGTTTCGACCAAACCGTGCACGTCCCCAATTGTTCCCAATTGTTAGATAATGAGTTGGTGCGTTGGGTAAGTAATATTTGAAGAAAATCGCATTTTCTTTGTTACTTACAAAAATCGCAGTTTCCCGGCTGGTAATTTTAACTTTTGCTGTTAGAAAAAAAGGAAGAAAAAAAAACTGACGAAAAATTCTACAATCATCATCATGACAACTCATTTTTCTCCAAAAAGAAACAAAATTTCGATGTATTTGATGTCTGCTTTTGCTTTTTCTTTTTATTTTTTAATAGCTTTTTAAAGGACTGTACATTTCCGACGAAATTTCCTTCCGTCAGTGAGTGGGGGACATATCAGTAGTAGGGAGGTACGTACTGTATATATATTCTATATATGAATGAATTATCTAAGAGAGTAATTATTCAATTCCTACACATTTACAAACCTCCTTCATTCTCATTTCATGCTTTTTTCCAAATTAATTACTCCTACTTAAAAAAATTACTCCTACTTAGAAAATAAAAAATAAAACACATTGTTATCAATCTTTTTCTTTGAGATCGATTTTCACTTTTCATCTTTTCACTATTATTATTGTCATCATCGATAATAACAACAATAATAATAATGGCATCATCATCTTCTACTTCTCAGCCATGGAAGTACGAAAAGGAGAAAGATGTGTGAGAGAGAGTGTGAGAGAACCCCCTCCCCAAAACCAACCATCTTCCCAACATCAACACCACCACCGGCGGCCTGAAGCAACGGAGAACGACAGAGGATGGGAGCAAGTCAAGCGACGGAGTAGATACAACGGCAACATCAACAATACCATCACCTTCTTTGTATACAATCTTCCATCAAACCTCACAAACACCGATTTAAAACAACTTTTCCAATACCATGGTAATCTAGTCGACGCCTACATTGCTAAGAAAAAAGATAAGTACAATAACCCATTTGGCTTCATCCGTTTTTGAAACATTTCAGACCCATCATACTTCCTCACCACGCTTCAGAATACTAAGTGTAATGGCATGATTCTAGGGGTGTTTCCCTCCAAATCTGACAAGTTTGGCAACCCGCATCAAACAAAATTCACAGCCACCCAACAACATCACCAAAAAACTCAGAGTAACCAACGTAATATCGCCCCACAACACCGATTTATCCACAACTTCAATAACATTACCCAAACAGGTGTGTCCTACAGGGATACACTACTCCAAAACCCCAAAAACAACTCTATCTCCATCACTCTTCCTGACCAGGAACCCAAGAGTCCTTCTGCTTGGAAGAAAACTTCTATCATTGCTACGGCCAAAGATCTCCAGACACTACAAAACCTAAATACCATCTTTCAACAAACCGAACCCAACTCAAGTATCACCATATGTTACGTTGGAGGTCTCACCATCCTACTCTCATTCAAAGATTCAGCCTTAGCGAATGCATATCTACTAGATAAAAAAGATTTCCTTCAAAACTGGTTCTCATCATTTTTCATCTGGAATGGCCAGGAGTACGACTGTGGTAGAATTGTTACCGTAAGAATTTTTGGTGTACCTCTTTTCTTACGTGATCGTGACACCTTCAATAAAATAGGTTCTGCTCTTGGTACTTTGGTAGTGTCATACAACACTCCTCATCCACAATTGCGGATGAGAATCTTTCCTTTGACACCATTACCTTGCTCACCAAATCGTTCCAAAAAATCGATCACTGTGTCAAGGTTTTCTGTAAATCCAGGTTTTTTGTTACTAGAGCAGTGGAGGATAATGAAGCATGGATCCCTCCTTTTTTGGTTGTTCCGGCAACTCATTCTGACGACGACAACAACTCTGCATCTGGAAAATCAATGGACCCTCCTGACCCCAAAATGGACTGTTCAAATACTCCTGGTAAATTTGAGGTACACAATAATTCTAATATTCCCGACAAAAGTAATGATACCCTTTTTGTAACCCCAAGTAAAAAAAGCCAGAACACTACTGGAAACCACATTCCTCCCCCACCCCCACCCCCACCCCACTCAAACCCTACAAGCCATTACACCACCCCATTCAATTCAAATAACTTTGATGTACCCAAAGATTCTCATGTTCCCCAAAAAAGTCATAATATAACGTTTGAAACCATAAATAAAAAAAGTAATGATACACTTTTAGAAATCACAAATAAAAATAACCAGAAAAGTACTAGGACCCATCTTCCTCCCCCACCTCCACCC
>JAOXNX010038372.1:0-15195 GCA_028566075.1 Solidago caesia | reverse complement strand
CATATCTTTTATATTCTATCTTATATCTTGATTTACAAGCGTATATCTTGAATATCTTTACAAATATCTTGATTTCAGTACTTAGTTCGCAAATACATTGTCTTTCAAAACGTTATTCAGTCCTTTACATTGATTTTATACTCAAAGTATTTCGATATCTTGAAAGCAATTAGCACCTAACCTCGCGAACGAAAGCATTGGTCACTTAATTTTCTCGAGTCTTCTTAGTTGATTATCTTGAGTAATTTTTGCCCAAAACAAAAACTACAATTCATTTTTTGAAGAGGTTAGACTAACAGGAGTAAGGCGGTTTGATGGGGAGGGCGGCGTCTTGCAACATGTGGCATATGCGTAAGAGGAGAAGAAGCCTCAAAAAATGATGGAGTAAGGAGACAAGGGACGGCAAGTACATATATACCATATATATATATATATATATGTACACACACAAACAAAGTAAAAGGGGGCGGCAGATTTTAGCCGGGCAAAAAAAATTTTGGAGCAAGAAGCCCTCGGGGGTCCTATAGTAGGGGCTTCAAAGGGCGGCAAGGGGCTTCAAAAGGGGAGATGACGCCTTATACCGGCCAGTCTTAGAGGACTGTCCTTCCAACACATTAAACTTGTAAATGTAGATTTTGTGCTGATAAACTCTGAAAATAAAAATAGATTTTTATTAACGCGTGTCCTAGGGTACAAATTATGACGAATATAATGAACTCAAAATTTTTAAAAATATAAAAATACATTTATTGATTATTTAAAAAATATAAAGTATTAAATGCTTAATAACTTATGTCACACGTATACAAATTAACAAAACTCATAAAAATAATAATACATTGGAACCTAGAAAAGTCTAAGCTTCATGCCTTTTCATAGCAGAAGATCAAAGAGGTGAAGTTAGTCAAAATGTAAAGGAAATTCCTCAGGGTTGGACGTAATAAAATGATGATAAAATGAAATAGATACAAAATATAATTAATTATACAAATGATGTTCATATCCGATGTATGTACTCACTTTGTATGGAATGGGAGTATAATATAATGATTAATGTAAAATGTTGTTATAGATTATGTTTTGTTTTTGGTAAACTAGGTATTCGACTCGCTTTATAAGCCAACTAATTTCAGAATAACCACTCATTTTGCAGATAACATGTACCCGTTGCAGATGAACCTCTTTGACAACAAGGGCGTATATTTTGTTCTCTTAGGATTTAAACAAACACCCTTAAATAAATAAAATCTTTAAATCTCCTTTTATTAACATTTTAAACTCATTCAACATTTTCATAACATACCGCAATTAACAAGATCTTTAATTAACAACAAAACAAACCAGCCAAAATCTGACGGATTTCGCTATAGCGAGCTAGAAATTGCGGTGGGATCTCCCCTCCAATATGGGGGTTCCTAAAGTTTGCGGCACTAACTCTATTTCGCTACAGAGAAGTGCTGCAAAGCTTGAAATTTGTTATCTTTGTCATTTTGACACTTTTTGCGATCAAACTTTCACAATATTTTGATGCGTAACTTGACACTTTAACGCTCGTTTATTTACATACAAAGTGACAATTTAAACCAAAAATGACCCCGTTAAGTAACAATCTTGGCAATATCATGAGCAAATGTTAAAAAACAACTTATATACCTCAATACAATTAACAGTACAATTCTACCTTACCAAACGCCATTAGCTTCATATACTTGAGTTCCTTGACTTAATCTTAATTTCCATGAATCATCAAAAAAAGGTTAACAACTAACGGGTTAAGCTATATATTAGCTTAATGAATCTATTTTCGAGTAATACATATATAGTATGGCTATTTGAAGCTGCCACCGATATGCGAATAATACAAAATTATTTTCGTTTAACTGAAATACTAACTGGACCATCAATCTTTAATTGACCTCCTGGATATTAAAGAAAGGGGGAGGTCAATAAAAAAAAGCATCCATCTCATATGTATTTTGGATGTCCGTATAACCATCGAAGGCGGTTGAAGTGACTAATATATGTTAAAACAATTAGGATTGGGAAACTCGTAAACTAACTTAAAACGGTTTTGGTTAGGATTCAGGCTTTTAGTTCTCGTTAGTCTATCATGCATATGATCACATATATATTAAAACAATTATTTCTTTTGTTTGCAGTGCAATATTATCAAAAGAAGAATTTAATCGCGGATTCCAAATTTGTCAACTACGTGTCAATTGGTGATTGGGTACTGAAAGTCTGTCAGGAAAGACAGGACCGTTGATATTAGCTAAATTATACCTATTTTTTACATGATTATTTGTTAGCTAATATCATTACTTGTTTGCATTTTATGTCAAATTTATATGTTTTCGGTTACTTATCATCGCGCAAGTATTTTGTAGGTTCATAATATGACTTGGTTGATTATGGAGCTTAAACGGTGCTAGAACTTACTAAAGTTGACATAAAATGATACGAGTGAAGTAGTGCTGAGCATGAGCAAATTTTATCCCAGCGAACCATGCAGTCACACACCCGTTTTTATTAAATCGAAGGTGTTTTTAGCCAAGACCATCGCACAGCAACCTGGTCTCATTCTCTTATTTGTGAGCTACTTGACTAGTGGTGACCAAACCTATTTTTCTTTTATTTCGTGAGCCGACAAAACACAGACATACATTCACAAATCCCTCACATTTTTCATGTCATCATGTATTTATGTTTGTGTTGACTATTTGACGGACGACCATCACATCTTGCCACTTAGGCCCTTCACTATGGGCATGTCATGCCCATTCATCTTGCCCGTCGTTCCCATTCATCATAAGGACCACCTCGTCCAAAGTAGTTCGTCATTGTTCCGTGTCTTTTTTTTGAAATGGGTAGACGAGTGGGTGGGGTCCAAACAAGTATGCATGTGTGTATGATAAATTTAATTTTTTAATTTGGGTATGAAGAGAGAGAATGTATGTGTGTGTGAGTTTATAATTTTTTAATTTGTAGATGAGATGAAGATGAGGGTATGATAGGGAGTGGGTAGTTCTTGGATGTGTCTTGGAGAGAGAAAGCTGACGTGACAATCAAGACGAGGGGATGACGAGTTCAGGATAAGAAGAGGCCTTAGCCAACCATTACATTTTTCATTGACTAACCTTTTCTTTTATTTCTTTGAGCGTCTAGAACTAGAAAAAAAATACCAACACCCATATTTTAATTTATTGTTTTGTTTTGGCGAACCTTGACCGAAGTCACCCAAACCAGACGCACAATTAAGCCCAAAGCCCAGCACCCTTTTATGTTGTTTTTGACTTTGGGCCGTGAACTAGCAACGGAGAAGAACCCTCATTTTCAATTAACTACAACAACAACAACCGTACCCAATCCCTGCATAAATGAGATATGGAGGAGGTCAGATATAGACAGTCTTGTCTCTACCTAAAGGTACAAAGACTGCTTCCAGAAGAACCTCCGGTCAAACGGGTAAAGAATCGGTGAGAGTAAGAGGTAAGTAACCATACCTGTCGGCCATGTATCACTTGTCTGCATTAATAATAGAGTAGAAATGGCAAAAACATACAGCATAGCACACCTTAAAGCATATCCAACAAACATACCTTATAAGAGCTCATTTGGACATATTAAACAACAACATAAACGCATAATAAATATAACTACATGCATAAAACCAAGCATTTTTAATTAAGTGGTCTTCTTTTATTTAGGGGGCGGCAGCAATAGGGAGAAGCAGCCGGTGCCGGACACACTTTAGTTTTACACACTCATCTCTCTTTTTATCTTTTCACACACTCCATCATACACTATCATTCACCATCAAAATCTACCATCTTTATCACAAAAACAAAACCCAAGTACCCAGCACTTATTTCATCTTGATTTTGAATATCTCATCTTGAAGATTGAAGATTTAGGCTCAACCTCCATATAAAGGGTTACTAACTTTATGTGTCATATCAAGTGTTACTAATTTTTACTGTTTCGGCTTGTTATACACAATCAGATCAACACTTCCATACAGAGTAAAACAATAGGCCCTTTATTTTGGTTATGAATGGACCCTTTATTATGTTTAGATATTTTTGAATGGCTCAACATTAACAACATGAGGAGTTTGAAAGATAACCCCCTGAGCTATTATATTTTTTGTTTTGAGGATCCAACCACATAATTATGAAATAAAAGAGAACATGAACAATCTTGAGGCAAGCTCCGATACGCTATATAAAAAAGGTAAGCTGCCAAGCTGGGCTGTCCAATTTAGTTTCTATTAAAAAATAAGAAAGGAGATTAAATCTAACCTTTTATATTTTCATGGAAACTGTAGATGGTTGCCAAATAAGAAGACATGCTTTCATTAAATAGACAATTTGTTTTATGATTGAGTGATTTCTCTTATTGATAGGACAGAAATGATAGAAGAAGAAGAAGATTGATTATTGAAATGAATTGTTGTTTATTATCTCACATATTACACTTATATAGTCGGTTTGAGAGTTAACCGCCACTAACAACCTTCTAACGGCTAATAACATAATTACAAAATATTACACATTACACCCTTGAACTATAATACTTTTGCTACTTACTACTAAACTATATTATCAAAGTATCAATACCCTCCCCTTTCAAACATTTTTGTCCTCAAAAAGCAAAGTCAGGGAACCGAGCCTGCAAATCTCCGAGTAACTCCCACGAAGCTTCAGAGATAGGTAGTCCATCCCAGTGTATCAACACTTTCACAGCCACCTTGTTTCCTTTCTTGACTAGCTTTCTATCTATCAACTGCTCAAGGTTGTAGCAGAAATCTCGCCAGTGGGCATACGTGCATTTAACACTTTAGAACCAAAAGCTTTCTTGAGCAATGATACATGGAATGTATTATGGATTCCAGCCTGGTCTGGCAAATCAAGTTTGTAAGCTACTTGTCCAATCCTTTGCAACACCAAATATGGGCCAAAGCATTTGGGAGAAAGCTTCCTATTATGATGAGCTTTGAGAGACTGTTGTGCAAATGGATGAAGCTTAACATAGACCCATTCTCCAACCTGGAATTCCCTTTCACTCCTATGCTTGTCTGACAACTGTTTCATTCTGTTTATTGCCTTTTCCAAATTGTCTTTGAGTTTCTTTAGCATAGCTTCCCTATCTCTATACAATACTTCCACAACATCCAAATCAGTGTCATTATGTATGAATGGAATGTGAAGGTTTGGTTTTACCCCATAAAGAGCCTCATGTGGAGTCATGCGAATAGCTGAATGCCAATTTGTACTGTACCACCATTGGGCCAAAGGTACCCACTTGACCCATTCCAAGGGCGCATCCATGCACATTGACCTGAGATATGCTTCCAAACATCTATTTAAAACCTCAGTCTATCTGACTGTGGATGGTATGCTGATGACATTGCTAGTTCCACTCCTTGTAGCCTCATGAATTCTTTCCAAAACTTGCTCAGAAAAATTGGATCCCTGTCAGACACAATAGTAGTAGGAGACCCATGAAGTTTGAAGACATTATCCATGAAGACCTTAGCAACTGTTGCTGCAGAAAATGGATGACTTAATAACATAAAGTGTCCATATTTAGTTAACCTATCAACCACCACAAAAATAGTGTCTTTCCCTTGCACTCTGGGTAACCCAGAAATGAAGTCCATTGAGATATCACTAAAAATTGACGTAGGAGTTGGCAATGGTTGTAGCAGCCCCGGATATGCAACAGTCTCATACTTAGACCTCTGGCAAGTCCCACATTCCTTAATGAATTTCTTAACATCCTTTGAACATCCCTTCCAACAGAATAGACTCTTGACCCTTACCAATGTTGGTACTACCCCTGAATGGCCTCCTATTGGTGATGAATGTAACAATGCCAAAATGTCTTCTCTTAATTTCAGATCTCTGCCCAATATGATTTTCTGCTTCCTTTTTAAAAATTGACCATCCCAAGTCCTGTTGGAAATAATTTGCCCACCTTCTAACTTCTCAATTAACCTTGTTAATTCAACATCATCATACCAAGATTGTTTAATTCTATCCAACAACAGGGCATCCAGTGAACTTATGCCCATCTGCAATAATGTCATTCCTTGAACTCTAGATAGAGCATCTGCTACCACATTCTCACTTCCTTTTTTGTAACATATCTCATAGTCATACCCCATCAATTTAGATAACCATTTCTATTGGAGAGGTGTGACTATCTTTTGTTCTAGCAAATGCTTCAAGCTCTGGTGATCTGTTTTGATAATGAAATCTTTTGCAGCCAAGTAGTGATGCCATTGCTTGACTGCCATCATAATAGCTAATAGTTACTTCTCATAAACTGACCAATTATGTTGTCTCACTGATAGTGCCTTGCTAATGAATGCTAATGGATGGTTTTCTTGCATCAAAACAGCTCCCATTCCCTTTCCTTAAGCATCAGTTTCAATGACAAATACCCTTGAGAAATCTGGCAACCTTAGTACTGGTGGAGAGCTTAAGGACATTTTCAATTGTGCAAATGCTTGTTGTCCTTCAATACTCCAAAGAAAACTGTCCTTCTTAAGCAACTCAGTTAAGGGTTTTACTATAATTCCAAATTTTTTTATGAACCTTCTATAGTAACCTGCAAGGCCTAAGAATCCTCTCAATTGCTTAATTGTGTCAGGTTTGGGCCAATCTTGTATTGCCTTTATCTTGTTTGGGTCTGTTGCTACCCCATCCTTGGTAATAATATGCCCCAAATATTCTACTTTCTCACCTGCAAAAGCACACTTTGACTTTTTTGCTTTCAACTCATTTGCCCTCATTAGTGTTAACACTTTTTCCAAATCCACTAAGTGTTGTTGCCAGTTATCACTGTATACCAGGATGTCATCAAAAAACACCAATGTACATTTCCTCAACAATGGCTTAAAGGTAGCATTCATCAATGATTGAAAAGTGGCAGGTGCATTAGTTAAGCAAAAAGGAAGCACTAGAAATTCAAAATGAACTTCATGTGTTTTGAATGCAGTTTTATAGATATCCTGTTCATACATTCTGACTTGATGGTAACCAGACCTGAGATCCAATTTTGAAAATAAAGTGGCCCCTTGCAATTCATCCAATAACTCCTCAATCAATGGTATAGGATAAACATCCTTCACCGTGGCTTCATTCAGTCGCCTATAATCTACGCACATCCTCCATGATCCATCTTTTTTCTTAACTAAAACAACTAGTGCAGCAAAAGGGCTATGACTGTGCCTAATGACCCCTGAATCAAGCAACTCTTTAGTCATACTCTCAATGACATCCTTTTGGGCTCTTAGGTATCTATAGGGCTTAAGATTAAGATCTGCATTCTCATTTTTCAACCTGATCCTATGGTCACATTCCCTTTTTGGGGGTAACCCCTTAGGAATCTCAAATATGTCCTCAAATTTACTTAACAAGTCTTCTAAATCTGCATTCTGATGGAATTCAGTCAGTAAGGGTTGGTACATATTTTGGCCTTGGTTAGGTTCTTGGATAGTGAACAATTCTGCTTGTACCACATCTGATGTACCACTAAGTAAGTTGGACATTTTTTCCATAGAACATAAGCTAATACCCTGTTGACTGACACCCTTCAATTCAAAGTTTTGACCATCCACATTGAACTTCATGGTTAGATTTTTAAAATTCCAAATTATGTCATTTAATGTCTCCAACCACTGTACTCCTAAAACCACATCATAATTGGTCAATTCCAATAATAACATATCTGCCCTAAACCAATTTCCTTACATAAGCCAAGTAAAATCTTTGCACAGCTGGACACAAGCCATATGATTGCCATCAGCAACTGTGGCCTTCACATTGGGAATTTGAGTGATTGGACACCTAAACTTCATTACTAGGGAACTGTTCATGAAATTGTGTGTAGAACCACTGTCAACTAAGATATGCAATTTTCTAGTGCCCACTGTTCCCATCACTTGCATAGTCGAATATGAAGGTATACCCATGATAGCATTTAGTGAAATCTGAGGTTGCCCTTGTATTACATTAAGTGTTTCCCCCATGATAGTCTTACTTAGTTCTAAATCAGCAATGTCATTCTCCTCCTCCTCATCAGGGTAGTCTTCTACTTCTACTAAGAATAATTGCTTCTTTCCCTTAGAAACTATGTTATGACCAGGGGTAAATTTTTCATTACAGTAAAAACATTCTCCCTTAGCTCTTTTATCATCCATAAATTTGTTAGAAACCTTCTTTGGAACCAAAGCAGATAATGGTACAGAATTGAGAGGGGTGGCCAGCAATGGTTGTTTGGCCATATTAGTCCATGTTGAATTACTTCTCTGTTCCCCACCCTTGTAACCAAAACTACCACTACCATGTATTGATTTATTAGTGGTATTTTGCAGTTTAGCCAAAGAATAAGTCTCTCTAAGAGTCCTAGGTTTAAACATGCGAATGGGGCACTTAATCTCAGGTTTGAGGCCTTCAATAAAGAGACTAATGGTATATTCTTCAGATAGACTAACCTTATTGAGCAAAGCATCAAACTCATCCCAATATTCTTCTAATTCTCCTTTTTGAATTAATGCCTTCAAAGAGCCCATTGCATCCTCTGCTAAAGTTAAAGAAAATCTAGCAGTAATAGATCTGGCATAATCTTCCCATCTAAATTCTTCCATTGACTTCCCACTAGTACGTATAAATGCTTGATGCCATTAAAGAGCCCTGCCATCCATATGTATTGCTGCATATCTCACCTTACTTGTTTCTGGTGTTTCATCAATCGTGAAGTAATGGTCACATTTGTACAACCATGAATCCACATCATCCCCATCGAATCTTGGGAAATCAAGTTTGGTGAGTTTCCCTGAGTTCCCTCTTTCTCCATCATTTCGTGGTGCTGATTGCTTTTCTGCTGTTTGTCGTTGTTTTTGCAAAGCCTCCACATTCTTGTGAATACGATCCAACATTGCTCGCATATCAACAATGGTGTCTGAATCTATTTTGGCTTCCTTTTGCTGTAATAGCAACTCTTTTTGGGTTTGTGTTAATTGGGATTGTGTTTGGGTTAATTCTTTCTGCAATCTCTCCAATTCCTGATTGTGAGTTGCCATTTTTGAATTAAATGTTTATATGAGTGTAGTGGTGCCGGAAAACAGAATGTTTGCCGGAGAAGATGATCGGGATCGGAAGCTGGTCGGAGATCGGTGGCTCTGATACCAATGATAGGACATAAATGATAGAAGAAGAATAAGATTGATTTATCGAAATGAATTGTTGTTTATTATCTCAACATATTACACTTATATAGTCGGTTTGAGAGTTAACCGCTACTAACAACCTTCTAACGGCTAATTACAGAATTACAAAATATTACACATTACACCCTTGAACTATAATACTTTTGCTACTTACTACTAAACTATATTATCAACGTATCACTTATGTTGTTCTGTAATAGAATCATAAGCAATCAAAAGTGTACTTTTGCAGGGTATTCCTGAGCAAGCTGAAGCTTCAGATGTAGCAGTAACTCGTGTAGGTGGACAATCAATTAACTCCCGAGCTCCGGCTCCCTAAATGGCAACACCCACTGGTAGTCTCAATGGAAATTTTCATGATCTTTTCCCACAGTTAAATTGTTTTATTCTAGTATTTAGTTAGTGTATTCAGCAGCTATTTCTGATATTATTTTTAGTTCATGGCACTTGCCACTTTAGGTGAGAATAATTTCTGTTTGAATAGAGGATTCTAAATTTGAGTTCAAATGCAACTGCTTGTACTTTGGATCTTTTGAAAAATGACCCACGTGTTAGTAGAGTGCTTGCTATTATATTCTCAAACTTCTTATATAGGTGTCTAGTTCTAATTCTCTATGTATAATTAATCTATACTATCTTATAAATGAAATGATTTATGTCTTAAATTTCAAATATTTCAACATTTGAACCAATTTCCCTCATATATTCCTATACAATTAAAATATTTAACAACTAACAAACATAATTTACAAAAAATACCCTTAATGAATTAATTTACAAAATCTACCCATTAACTCCTAAAAATAACTACTCATCGCCGTCGTCACTACGACCGCCCGTCGCCGCCGCCGCCACCACCATACTTCTGCCGCGGGCATCCTTCTAGTTACAATGTAATTAGTGTAATTTAAAGATTCGTCAAAAATGTATTTTATTGCATTTAAATTTAAATGAGATACTTCCATTTTTTGAAAAATAAATTATTTTGACTATTCTCATAGAAAATGATTCTATATAAACAAATATATAGATAATAAAATAAGGTTTATTGGAAAATGAATACTTTTTTACACCGTGGGCATATGTTTGGCATATATATATATTATTTAATTGAATTCATAATTTTAACTTGTAGATAAATAATATATATATATATATATATATATATATATAAAATAAACTGATGAAATTAAGTTTTATAATTGGTTAATAAGTTATTAAGTCAGTTGTCTTCTAGTATATATAAAAATAAAGATGAGAGGAGGCGGAGTGGGTAGGCGGGTTCCCGCCGGGCTCCCCCATACCGGAGGTAACACCGCCCCGCGGTGGCCGGGTTGGGCTTAGGGGGTTGGTCGACGGGTATTACACCCTGTGGTGAAGCCGGTGGAAAGAACGTTACAAGGACCATTTATGTATATATAAAAAAAAGATATAGTTCACTGTCGACGGAGATGGGTGTTGATGGGGTATGCCGGACACAGTGGGTTTTGTACAGGAAATGTAGAAGAGACAAAAATCAGTGAAATGAGGTTGAGAAGATGGACTGGAACATGTTTAGAGAGTTGTTATTTGTGGTGCAAAGATCCAGGTTATGGAGCCATGGTTTTGTTGGTGAGAGTTTTGTTGGTGGTAGGATACAGATGAGGATGATACATGTGGAGACAAGAGGGCAATAAGATTGGTCACACTTTATATATATATATATATATATATATATATATATATATATGTTCTGGTTAAAATAAAACAAGTATTAAAGTAAAACAGATAAAACAATCATATTCCCTTAACTGAAAATCATTGTGCATCATGAAAATCTCCGTGCATCATTGTATATACTTTTGTTCTATGAATCTTCGTGCATCAATTTTATCATGATCCAAAGGTCAAGATCTTATCTTATTTGTTTTACTTTAATACTTGTTTTACAATAACCAACCTCTCTCTCTCTCTCTCTCTATATATATATATATATATATATATATATATATATATTGTCGTATAATTGCATTATGTTGTATAATAACGTTGTTATAAACGTTCGTTTAATTCTTTTTCTCATACATTGGAACAGTTCATATATTACCAAATGTGAATTATAATATCCCGTTTCTTTATGAGGATAAACTATCTTTATTTAGAAAAATATTATGTTTTATGTTTTATTTTTGGGATAACATAGGTGTTAGCACCTAACCAGGTGTTGTGGTGGCTATTTCTTTTTCATTGTTCTACCCTATATATAATTAATAAATATACATAATCTCTCGTTTAAGATATTTACAAGACTCAGTTTAAGATATTTATAAGACTCATAGGTGCTGCTAGCTTCATTTCTCCTTGTTTTTTGGATGGATGTATGATCCAGAAGATTAGTTAGAAAAATTTTGTTCAAACGGATAATAAATCAAATAGGCCAGGTTAAATGGCCCATTACTAAAAACACTCTTTTATTTGGGAAATGCCTAACATGAAAAACGCACACCATGTATATGTTTGAATTAATAACACCATGTTAACAGGCTTGTTGTTGCTACTGTGGTCTACATTGTGTCGCAAGAAAGGAATTTTAGGTTGTTTAAGAATCAGTCAAGAACTGTAGATGCTTTAATTTTTCAGCCTAAATATATAGAGCATCCCAGAGTTTTTGTTATGAATGGCATAAGTTTCGGAACCACAATTGGATCTTACTACCCATCTTTTTTTTTTAAAGGTGAGAATTACTCACGAATATCAAAAGGTCTACCATACGTTGTTTTAACCTGGTCTGCACTAGAGAACCCCCTCGCCGAATAGATCCCCAATTTAAACTCCTCGATTAGAAACTAAGGGAAAAACTCACACAGATCCACCAGAGGTGGAAATTAAATACATGTATATGCATAGGGTAGGAATCGAACCTGAGACCGCTTGTGAGGAAACAAGTCTCCTTGTCACTAGACAATTTGTTGATGGTTTCTTACTACCTATCTTAACCATCGCTATTTTATTCCAAACTCACATTATTTTATACAAATGTATATCTCGTAACACCAGCATCGCATCAAGTACAAGTTAAACTACTTTTGGCAAAGAGCTTTTTAAAGAGCTTTTAGCTTTTTAAAAGAAACTTTCATTGAATAAAAAGTCTCGTTTAGTAACAAAAGCTTAAAGCTTTTACTTTGAAGAAAAAACTCTTAATCTAAAAGCTACATACCCACCAGTTATCAACTAATTTTGCCAAACATATCCAAATTATGCTAAAAACTAAGAAAATTTAGAATAAAAGTTCAAAGTATGAGATGTCACCTTAACCATCAAAATAAAAGTTAGAAGCTACATGAGTTGCGGTAGCTAAACTTATTCATTCGTATTCCGTTATTATGTAAAAGTGCATACTTGTAAAGGAATCAAGGGAATTTTGATTTGAGTGTGTGACAGTATTTAAATTGATCATCAATCAAATTAAAAGTTAATTTTTGGTGAAAATATGTGCAGATGTATATGTAACCAAAGGCGTAAAGTTGGTGAATGGTGATCGCTCCTATATTATTTTTCCAAGGACTTGAAAAACTAGACGTTGTGCAGTGGTCGACCGGCATATATCCAACGTTATGAAAACTCGTTGGATTGGAAAGTTAACACCCCAAGTTAGAGGAATTGATGCACGTATATGCTTGATCTAATTGTATTTTACTATTAGTTTTAATACTCGTACGATGTACGGATTGATTATGATTTTTTTCCTTTTCGTTCATGATTTTTATATCTTTGTATTTATATATTAATCTTTTTGTTTTTAAAGAATAAATGATGGGATAAGTTAACATATTATTATCAAACTAAAATATAGTATATGAAAAATAGATGTCTATATATGTAAATTGAAATTATTAATATAAAATATGATAAATTAATCATAGATATGTTTCAAGTAGATATTAACAATAATATGATAATTATTAATTAATAAGTAAATTATGAATTTTAATTTTAAAGGATTAATTTATATATTGTTGGATATGATAACAATATAATAATAAGAGTTTATTTATATTATGTATATTTGTCTACGAATTAAATAATAGTTTAATTATGCATGATATTTAAAAAAATAAGATTTATTAATATAGACTAAAAAGAACACGTGTCGTTTATATATTGCGCCAAGTGTCGATTAGATGATGCTTCAATCAATCATGTTTAGTATATTGGTAGATATGAGATCCAATCAAATACCTTAGTTTCGCTAATCAAACACTTAAAATAAATATTTAAATATTATTATCTTACTTATATATATATATATATATATATATACCTATAAGTGAGGATAAGAAAGTCCTACGTGACATTCACTGAACCTATCCACATCAATGCTTACGTGGCTCAGTAAGGTTACATTAGTCCTACGTGGTATTTAGTGAGACTGCCCACATCATCCCTTACATGGCATATGTTACAACAACACATACAACTAAGAATAAACCTTTAATTAACCCACTCAACCAACTATATTACGATGTTAAATTTTTCTTCACCATCTACTTTAATCCATGGCTATCATTTAATACATTGACTCAACTAATTTAATGATAATCTAATATCCATGTCGGCATCTCATGCTATTTTTTGTTTCAAGTCATGGATTTTTTTTAAGAAACAAATATGTTTACAGGTTTATATTAAATTGTGGATTTTTAAAATTTAAACAACTCATGTTAGGTAGGTAAAAATCAGTAACTGTATATTTACAAATGTAATTATTAGTTTTTACTCATTAACAATTCTGTTTTGTTTTCATCACTAATACAATTTAAAATCAAGGTACATACACTTTTTTTAAAAATTTTTTTTATGTTTATCTAATATATTTTTTTAATTTAATCTTAAAGTTAGTTACATACTCCAAATGTTAAATACTTTGATGAATATGTTACGCATCTTCAACAACGTTTCAGGTAATAATCGATTATTGTGAATACTTTCTTCCTCTTCTTATTATGTCATAAGTCTAAATCTTCATTCAGATTTTTTTAATACATGTATATCATTATGTATATGTTTTGTTTTAGCGTATTAACTGGTTTTTTTATGGGGGTAACTATATGCGCTGCTAGCAGCACTAACATAGCTGCTGCCCCCTTACACTCTTAACAATTTTTTTACATTTAATCATGTGATGAAAATTATCGTGAGGAAAGAAAGCTGTTAGATGCATATTTGTTTGTCCCTTTTTTTATACTTAATAATTGGTATGTAAACTTTCATATTTGGTTGTATATTTTATACGGAGTATTGAATATTCATTAATTTATTGTAGTTGTTGATTCAAGATATATGGCAATGGAAACATGATCAATGAAAGACACATTATTATATGCTAATAGTTTTATTGTATGTGGACATAACTTTTTATTTTTTTTATATTTTTGAAAAAGTCAAATTGAGATTTTGATAACTTTCAAAACAATTCCAACAGCTTGTATCAAAACTTTTTCCCGTAAAAATAATATCATTATGGTGTTCAGTTAACCATTGATATTTATTTATTTGTACATGACTACATAAAATATATGGATGTATAGGTGTATAGCTATTTCATATATTTAATTTTTCTGTGTAAATATAAATCCTTTGATCAATATGCTTGCAGATCTTTTGATGTTATCGAGTTATGGGTGTAGTTAAAATAGAAATAAGTTGATACTAGAGCAAATATTTTTTTGATCCCTTTAAAAAAAATCAGGTATGAGATTTGAATCGGATTTGAGAGCTACACCAATATAACATGAAGTAGACTCGCATGGATGTTTTAATAAGTAAAATGACAAAAAAAATAAAATAAAAAATAACCATATCATTTGAATTTTGTTGTTAAAAATGCCTTGAAAAAATAAAGGTAAAATACTTAATAAGTAATGTTATGAATTTTTACATACTTGAGTTATTAATAAAGATTTATTTCAACCGTGTAT
>JAOXNX010038163.1:0-15272 GCA_028566075.1 Solidago caesia | reverse complement strand
AATTTGTGTTTAATATATGTTTTCATATAGTTCCTCTGTATAATTCCATTGCAATGTTCTTAATGTTGCATCTCGCGATTCCGCCACCGGCGGGGTGTTACAATCATCTTTGGATTATCTAATACACGTGCATATAAAAATTAAGTTTGCTATTTTCCATGAAATATTTAAAGAAATAAATAATTAATAATTAATAATATTTAAAGATGAATATGATTAGGTAGAATATGTATAGAAATAATATAAATATTTAAATGGTATGCTATGTGGGCAATATAGTAATTTTTATACTCTACTTAAAATTTCAAATTTTAAGACTAATATTCAAATGCTTTATATAGTGGTATAGATAAGTATCAGTATCAAAATGAATTCAACTTAGATGTAAAACGGATAATTAGATGAGATTTTTCCTATTCAGATTACATGGATAAGGCAAAGTGTTTGACTCTGTTGTAGGCGGTTAAACCAGGTTATCCAATGGCCGTTTTCAAATATTCCCCTAACCATCTCCAATATTGTTCATGACGGGATTTAAACTTGAGACCTCATATAAAAGTTTCAAGATGTTAACCTTGGAGGTAGTTTTGGACCCATATGTACACAACTTAATGGGGGTGTCCTTGTTATTGTTTCTAAATATTTTTCTAGCCGCCCCAAGATGGTTAGCAATGGAGGTTTAAATCTAAGACCTATTGGTGAAGACATCAAGTCACTTGATCACGTAGTTAAATACTTTAGCCGCTACCGATCTGTATTTTTTTTTTTTGAAGATCAGAGGTTACAAATGACGATAGAGTGGTGTGGTCCTTGAATTCTAATTTACCAAAATTATACTAGCTTATAAGAATATGGTTTGAATTATATAGTATCGGGATAATTAACTGGATTTGACTTTTATAAAAGTTACCAATCATTTCCATTCATTTGAAGAGCAAAATAGATTTATTGCATATCTAAAATTCCAAACTTTTCAACAGGGGTGGAGAATTTTTATAAAGTACTAGCATGGTACCCACGCAATGGGGCGGCGGTGGCGGCGACGGGTGGCGGCAGCGACTGGTGGTCGTGACGACGAGTAGTGTAAGCTATTGATGTAAATGTAATTGATGTAAAATGGGGTAGTGTAGTTATTTTAATAGTTGCGGGATAGATGTTGTAAATTATTTCATTAAGGGTATTTTCGGTATATTAAGTGGAAATGTTTAAATTAGTGAATAAAGAAGGGGGTAATTTAGAAAAAAGGAGGGGGGTATTTGTGTCATATCGCATGTAAAAAATTTCAACATTTTCAAAAATAAGGGGGATATAATTTTTATAAGGTAGATAGATTATAAATTATAGATGAATCATTTTATTTAGGATTAAACTGATATATAAAATTTATACTAAAAAATATAAAATTTTATACGCATTGTGAGACCTCCATGCGGTCCGCCACCGAGTATATCATTGCATATTTATGTCCTCATCTGCAATGAAATTTCCTCCATATTTCCGAGAAAGTGTGAAATGACCTTTTTTTTTATTTTTTTTAATGAGTTGGTTGAAAATTCATACAACATGAAATATCTTCTAACAACTTGTCCAATATTTAATAGATTTCATGCATTCTACTAATAAATTACTTCAACCAGCACATCGCATCAATCTTTTTTCTTTGAAGCATTCCAAATACATCATCGATAATAATAATGTTAAAATAATACAAATAGATTTATAAAATACATTTTATGATTTGATTTATACATGCTACTTGAGGTTATAATAATTGCAGGAAATGGAACAGATTTATTATGATACTTCATATTATCTTTATATTCTTCTTGTTTCTGTATTGATCATATGATTATTAATTAATGATCTCATCTGATTGTTGAGAGTTGTAGTGAGGTTTATTGTAATAGGTTTAGAGTTGAATTATTTAAATACAGAAGATAGTTCTAGTATTTCTTTGATCTTGAATTTGTAACAAACTAACAATCTAAGCCCCTAATTAATTTGAATGACCATTTTCGCATCTTCAAGTTGATAATTATAAGCCCATAATTAACCAAAATTTTATTAAATTATTAAAATATATTTTATCAAATATATAGTAAACTACAAAATGAGTTGGCCACACTTCACATAACACAATTCAAGATTTCAACTAATTTTTTGTAAATTTATGTAATCAGTATTTGTGATAAAATATTAAAATGTGACTATAGCATTTCTATGTGCCAACTTTCTTTCTTTCTTTTTTTTTTCTAATGCAACGTAATCGAATTATTCGGATATTTTATGGCGGGTTGTTTGGAGTTCACGGTGACCCATGACTAGATTTGTTTTTTTTTTCCTATTATTATTATTTTAAAAAAATATGTATAAATTTACAAGCCTTCAAAGTTCGAAAATTTAAACCCTAATATCTTAAATTTAAAATATCATGTTTTGGAACTTTGGTCATGATCATATGTTGGTACAATTTGAACTTAGGCTCTGTTTGTTTTTGTTAAAAAACTCTGAAACATCTCTAGATCTGATTCGGTAAGAAGATTTCAGATTTGAAAGCGTTTGTTTTATATTTAGATTCAAAAGTTTTGAATCTGAAAAACCTCAAATTCGGTCAGATGTTAAATTACCTCTAAACAACATCTGAAATCCATAAAAACCCAAAAATCAATCACAATACCATTTTATTTTTCATTACCAGCCATATTAATCTTGTAGTCACCGTTGTTCCCGGCCATTTTTCCGGTCATCTTTGCAGGTTGTTTTTATGTTCATCATCTTGTAGTCATCGTTTCCAGATTAATCTTGTAGTCATCGTTGCCCGGTGTTCCCAGCCATTTTTGGAGTATTTCAAGAAGAAAAAAGAAAAAAGAGTAGAATATTTGGGAAGAAGAAAGGGACAGGGATATGATGTTTACTTTTATGAATGAATAAAATGGGTTTTTATTTTCAAATGTAGTAGGTGAGTGGTTTACAGCTCACACCTCAATCAATCAATGTATGAATTTTGTATATGTTTGTTCAAGAAACATTTCTTTCGTTTATTTATGTTTTATTTTAAGTCAATACATAATTTTAATAACATTTTAGTTAATAAAATGATAAAATAAATATGTGTAGGTATTAAGATGTTTTAAAAAAACAAATAGCTATATTGATTTAGATTTTAGACATTTGAACCACCTCTTATCATTTAAAAGTGGTATTCAAATTCAGACACAAACCTCTTGAGAAAAACAAACGGGAACTTATTTTGTATTAATGTATTATAAAGTCAAACATATTTGTTTATATAAAAAAAAGGTGGGGAGTGGTGGTAAAACATTCCTTGTAAGTTGGTAAAAAAAAAAAGAAGGGAAAAATAGAAAAGGTGAGGAAATGTGGGGAGGCACTCATTCCATCTTAACTAACTAAATGTATCCGTTGGAAGTATAAGCGCTGGCATACAAGGGGGATCTTGGATATGTGTAACATCGATGGCCTTACATAACGCAACGCGTTTTCGGCGCATTGGCTGTGGATGAGAGGAGAACTCCACAGTTAAGCGTGCTCAGATGGTAGCAATGCCATATGGGTGACCCTCCTGAGAAGTTTGCCCGAGCAACTAAAAACAAAGCCGTGAGAAAAAAAAAAATTATGGCAAAAATGAAAATTTCAAGATATTGGTTAGTTGTCTAAATGAAAAAAAGATAGTTATTGATAAAATCAATCAATGGATCTATATTATGAAAAACGATTGTATTTGTGGCTTTTTTACTTTTTGGGGTCTGGGTTTAATTTTTTTTTTTTTTTTTTTGTGTAATAGAACATGTATAGTATTTTAAATTCTGATTTAAGTAATCGTAATAAAAAAAAACCTTGCGTATATAAGGGTGGTGAAATTCGAGGAACTTATATTGTTTATTTAGAAAAATAAAAATAAAAAATCAATAGTCATTTTAATTATTTATGTTCCGGTAAAATATATTGTATACAAATGTTAAATAATTTGGTGTTAACAAAATCAAAACATGATAAAACCGCTGCGAAACGCGGCTGAATTTACTAGTTATATTTAAAAAGCAAGTTTGGTTTGTGAGTGTATTACCACTGTAACTAATAGTATTATCTAATAAGCATATGTTACAATATTGTAATGCTTGCTTTGTTTGCCAAAGAGTGTTCCAGATTTCTCTTCCACTCCTTTCAAAAAGCATCCACCCATCCATCCATCCATCCAAACCACCATCAAGAATGATAGCAAATTTGTTTTGCATTTGAATGATATGGCTGCGGCTGTTGCTGCTGCTGATGATGATAAGCCGGAATAATCAGACCAGACCTCAAGGTTCCTTTTCTTCCTCTTATTATTATTATTATTATTACGATGATGATTTTTCAATTTGAGATGGTCACCTAATTTGTTGATGGCGTTTTTAAGATTTATATGTTGTGATTTATATGTTTTTATGTAAAATAAAAAGAAATGAAGACTAAAAGTTGTAACTCATAATCTAATTTAAAAAAAAAAATCATATTAGCTGGTCAATCGATAGTTACACTTTACCTTAAGGGTAAGAATTAAACATGATATTATACTGTAGTAATAATCCAATCAAATCAAATATTGTTCCTCGCTCTTATCAGTTTTATTCAACTTGGTTTCTCTATAGATGCTTTATTTGGAATAAATGCCGATGAAAAGCACCCTATGTGTTCGATGAAATGTCTTAATAAGTATCTCTTGATTTTTCTTTAAATATTTAGAAGCCTATATGTTATGCAGGGGTAACACCTTTAAATGGATACTACTCCTAATAGTTTTTATATTTTAGATCATTATTTTTGGTATAATTTAGCAAGTATTACACAAAGTTACAAACTATAATTTTAACCACAAATTGAAACACTGGTGAGGGTAAAAATTTGGCTGTCGTTATTATGAGTGCTCTTAACACTAATGTCTTTGAAGCTTTAGAGCTGAATATTTTTTGGATTTGCTTGCTTTTTGAGTGATTATTGTGCCTCTAAGAATTAAAATAAAATACAGTATTAAGTTAAAGAAGTTAGTGATAGGCAGCAACATTGATTTGTAATTTACGATGTTCCATACCTTTTGTTACTACGGGGTAATGTATTTTAAGGCAGTAGATTAAGTCCACCTGTAAATAGCATAATGCAATTGACTTTTTTCATAACAATCTATTTTCAGGAAATATGGATGAAGAAAGAAAATGGGCAAAAAATTGGAAGATACAGTGGTTTTGGTGTTTTGGCTGGAAATGTGCGAGGAACAAAATGGAGCCATGAGCCCATGAGCATACATCATTATCAGTTAGAGAAAAGGTACACATAGATTGTCTACTATTCATGTTGCTTTGATTAATACGGATATTGACACAAGGAAAAATGAAATTTGTTTCATAAAGGAATTAATACGGATAAACAGAATACCAAGACATTGTATGATTCATGCATCACATTATGTAGCGGGTAGTAATCTTTTACTTTCTTTCTTTTTTTCTTTTGAGTAATTGCATAAAATGTGGCTGGAACCCACATTTTGATATTGCAGGGTCCTTCTTCTGTGATATTGACACAAGGAAAAATGAAATTTGTTTCATAAAGGAATTAATACGGATGAACAGAATACCAAGACATTGTATGATTCATGCATCACATTATGTAGTGGGTAGTAATCTTTTACTTTCTTTCTTTTTTTCTTTTGAGTAATTGCATAAAATGTGGCTGGAACCCACAACCTATATGTATGGCATGCCATCACTAGGTTCTGTATTGTCTTCAATTTTGAACTTTTAGGAATATGCATGTGGGGTTAGACCATTCATCATTGACTCAGATAATGTAAGGGTTTTTGCACAGCCTCTTATATGTTGTTTTTGTAACAAAACAATATAAAAAAAAATGAAATAGTTAGCATTCTAACAAGTTTATCACAAAATAAATAAATGATTCAAATTTTTTTTCTTTTGGGGGTATGTTTTGTATGGTTTGGGTCAGTGTAAAGCGTATTTTGCTTGCTTGGGTTTGTGTCTGCCACATTAGTTTTGGGACATGAGTGTTTTTAATGCATGTTTGGCCCAAGTATTGCGTTATTTATCTGTTCGAATATGGCGCTTAGACATAGTTTGTTTGGTTTTGTGCAAGCCATTTTTTATTAATAACTAATAAGGCTCTTTTGAGGGTCTGGTTTTCGATCTTTAACCAAGTGTTTTTGCTTGATCTTTCATAAATAAATAAAAAACCATCTTTTCATATTTCTGGGTATCTTGAATTCTTGATAGCATTTAATTATCAATTATTATATATATAACAATTGAAGCCCTCTTAACGACAGTAAACTTTTGGGTATGTATAATCCTTATTAGGCTTTTGTGTTTTAAACACGCGTAGTTAGGATTTCATGCTTTAAATAAGGTGATCGTTTTCTTGGTTTATATATATTGTATAATTATGCAAGCTTCCCAAAAAAAAAAAAAAAAAAATTGTTACCGCCGCAACGCGCGGTGGTAACCAACTAGTATATAACAAGGCAAGAAGCCTTAACTACAGTAGAGTTTAGGCTTCTTTAATTTTTGTCACAAAACTTTTCCTTTTGAGCTTTTCACCCCTGTTTCATCTTCTCCGACTTAAAAGAACCCGACCCCACCCCGTCTTCCCCTTTGATCGATCCACAAAACTCACTCCTTCAACCAGGTCTGCTTTTTTGCTTTTCATAATCTTACAAACGAATCCTAATCTTTAATTTCATCGATCGCTTTCTGTCAATCCTTACGCGCTCTAAACTTGAAGAATCACTACCAAACTCTTTAGAAGAACAGAGCCTGAAGAAGACGATTAAGAAGAACTTGAAGCTGTCGCTAGCCCTGTTGATTCCGATGAAACCTTCAACGCTACCGCCACCTCTAATGAACCGCTCTATGGTGAAGACGATGAGGTTAGGGTTTCTTTTTTTTTTTTTTTTTTTAAATTTTGTTTTTATTTAAAATTGAAAAGGGTACTTCTTGAGTTGAGGTAATTTTTTAATTTTGTTTTTCTTTAAAAAAAACTCGATGATTTTTGCAATTTCAACTGTTTTTGGGGTTTATTGTGATGGCTCCAGCTAAAAAAAAAGGTTCTATGAAAAATACTTTACGGTTTATAGCTTCCTTTATTATTTGGGAGTAAAATGATGTTCTTATTTTATTTGTTCTGCTGTTTAGTTAGAGGTAGTGTTTTGGTGATTTTGCATATGGTTTTGATGTTATTGATTCTAGGACCATTATCAGGTACCATAGTTAAGGCTTGGGTATTTAAATGGCTTTGGAAATTTCTTATGGATCAACTTTATAATATCCTTATTATAAATGGTTTTGATATTATTTGCTTTCCTTATTCAAGTTTGCTGTAGCTATTGGTTTACGTTAAATTAATTTGTATTTTTAGAACCCCAGCGAGTCATTTGAAACCTTAGGCTTATGGTACTCAATATAATGTTGATTATATGATTAAACCTTATGTAATTTAAAGCTAAGGTAGTGTAATTTAAAGCTAAGGTAGTATTGCTGGCGCTGCAGACTATTACAAAGACATGGACAATAGAAAGTTTGCAGAGGATGGCATTTCCTAAGGTTACAAACACACATGAAACTGAATCATTGGCTGGTTACTACTAATTTTTATGATATGAAAAAGAGCCTGCGGATATTCAGTTGGTCCTTTGTTACATGATGTACATGCCAAATGTTGGAGCCTCTCTAATTAGTTTGCCTTACTGCTAATCCTTTTGTTACTCTTTAGATTTGGGTCAAAATTTGTTGGCTATACTGAAGGTTTATTTCCTAGATAGCGGCCAAGAACAGAAGGAGGTTTGGACAAACTGCGTTAGTTTTTTCATACAGGAGGTAATGTGACTGTTGAACGCCCTTTACACAATCATGCATTTTTAATTAGTATAGTACTAATTTTTTTTTTATAATTATTCAAAATTGAAATCACATTAGTGAATTTTTAATATATTTGCAGCGACCTTAAAAAAAGGGTCTTTTAGATTAAGGGCATTACAACTTATGCTCAGATTTACAAGAACCACCCCTCAGCGCCTGTATTTCCCTTTCCAACATTTGAAACAACGAAGAAACCAGAATCAATAACATGGTCTGATTCACCAGCACAACTATAAACCGGGTATGTGTACCTATTTGACCTGTTCACTTTTTAGCTACTTTTATATACACTGTTTGAGATAACCAAAATCCAAATTGACCCATTCATTAATAAATGGTTCGAAATTTTTTCCATTCTTGGTATGATCAGGTGCACTTTGATTGTGTTTATAACAAAATTACAGATTTATCCATAATGAAGCACTATTTTTTCGAAATTTTCTCCTGCATTCAAGCTCTTTAAATTTGAATACTTTATACAGTAGCTAAAAAATATTATGTATGAATATTTTATACAAACTGTGTACGTAGAGAATGTTTTATCCAACATTGGTTTTACGGGTGGTAATAAAAGGTTGTAGCAAGCTGGTATTTGCGGTGCCCTGTATTAGATATGGATTTCACAGGATAAAAGCACATACTTATGACTTATAAGAGAAGGGATCAGCGAATGACTAGGGGAATGATTGTGCGAGTCTTTTCAAAAGTCGGTTAGATCACTTGAATGTGCTTACCCTGGATGGGGTTGTGCAATTATTGTTTATGTTTATTTGTGTTGTGGTTTGTATTGTTTATGGTTTCTATACGAATTATTCGTTGCTCTTACTAATTGCTGCTTGAAATGCTCAACAGGACGTGAAACTACCGCTTGATGTGTTGATATTGAGACACTTGAAATGTTATATGCGTTCGTCTACTCTTTGTAACGCTGATATACAAGTATGTTCTTTCAACGTTGTTATATTCCATTTCTTTTTTTAATTGTATTCATAAAAGTTGAGTCTCAGACCCGTTTGTGTTTCTATATATGTGAGTAGTAATTACGCATGAAAAGAAAGTGATATTGAACTAGAGGGGCTGAAGCTGGCATAATGGGCGGGCTGGGTAACCGATCAATATGGAATTGGGTCGTAACATATTTATATTATACGTGTAGAAATATTTTACACGTTAATCTATGTATGTAAAGAACGACTGGTTCGCACTTCTCAAATCATTTAGTTTCTTATTTTATTTTATCTTAAAGAGTCCACTTAATATACATTACCTGCTGACTAAAGATAAGTAACAGTCGATAAGCAAAGTTATATTCTACTTTTTTCAAATATGAAAGATATTGGATTTGGAGGATGCTTTTCTCTTGCTCATGGGTAATTGGTGTTTTGCAGATCTTGAAGAACAATTCGTGGGCTGGCTTTACTTAATGGTTTCTTAACCAAAATACATACTAAACCCAATTTAAAATTTAGCAACAGATTAGCAAATTGGCTAACATGGCTGAATGTTAAACAAGTGATGCACTAATTCTCCATGGTGTAAGGCCTAAGCTACGCAAGCTATTCTGAAATGGTAAAAATCTTATGTTTATGACCCATTAAAATACTATTACTAAGCTTGAAATGGTTTCTGCCAATTGATGTGTTACAAATTTCAATTTCTGTCCGCAGCGAAGCGCGGAGGGTAACATTCTAGTTTATAATAAAATAGGAAACACTTTTATCATTTACATGTAATCCTAAATCATACTCAAGAAAATACACACACTAAAAACCTCTAATCATCATCTTTAAACACGGCTGTAAACAAGAGGATCGGACCGAATTTCCTGCTCAATCTTATAAGTTTTTCAGGTATAATCTAGTCTCTAATAATCTTATTGATTGTTCTTTGGAAATTTAGAGATTTTAGTGCATTTGGTTCGGTTTCTTCCAGTACATGATCTCGGTTTTATTCTCAGAAAAATTATTAAGATTTTTGTATAATGGTTGGAGTATTGAGTGAAATTGTTCAGTGTTTACAGCTGAAAGTTTTCAAAAAATATGAAATGATGTTCAGTTTTTATTTGAAACCATTCGAGCAAGAATTTAATCCTGAGCTCCATACCTTCTTAGGTTGAGCTCGTTTCTAAGCATTTAATCCTGAGCTCGTTGATGTGTCCTGGTCGAATTGGTCCTTGCATTGTCTAGCCATTTGAGTTCATATTATATATGTAAAGGTGTTTGGCGTTAGATTTCAGCCGTGACCTCACTGCACAGTTTAGGTGCAGGTCACTACTGTTTTTTACAGCTGAGCGCAGGCTGTTTTGAGCTCTAAATTTCAGGTTCATTTGTGTGTATCTTTTGATGTCGTTCTGGTAAAACATAGTTCATTGTGTCATTGAATGTGTGAAAAATTTTGAGGTATAAAACTAGTCTTAAGCCCAAAGGCTGCCTCTGTGCGAGGTGTGTTCAGCTGCAGGACCGCACCTGGACAGCCCTTTTTCCAGCTTGTAATGTGATCTCGACAATTCAAATGAGTCCATATTGTTGTTCATTCACTTTACCCTCTGTGCCCGTGGAAATTTGGTTAATTATCTAAGTGTATCAAGTGTTTAGAGGTTGAACAACCTACCAGTTAGCAAGGCTGCCATTGGCAGCAAAACTCGCGCAACTGGCCAGCTTCCTGGTGTCGTCCTTTAGCTGTTATGGAACACTCGTTTCCACAGTTTTAATCAGTTTTGCTTTGCAAAATTTATAGCTCAAGTATTCCTGGAAATGTATATGATAAATATTTGTTTTGATCAGACCTTAGAGGTCGTTTTCTGGACAGCAAAGCTGTAAAACCGCAGCTGTTTTCTTTCAGCAGTGTCGCTAGGACACTTCAGGTCGCAGGGTCACTTTGTGACCAATTGTGAGTTACTTTCTGTTGGGTTTTTTTTTGGGCTGTTTTGGTTCCTAATGTATTAGTCGTGTTCACGGCTTGCAAGTTGTCTTATTTGATTAAGTGTTCCCAAGTCTCAAAAAAGTGTTAAGTAGTACATAACCCAAGTGTCAAAAACTGTAAACTAAATGCTGAAATACCTAGTAAATCAAGAATGTGTTAGAAATCGAGATTCCATATCCACAAGATCATACTAACACAAGATTGAACAAGAATCTTGATTCTATTATAACCAATAAACCTGTTGTTTACATTGTAAAAGACACATCTGAAACTGAATACAAACGCATCTATTTATAGCCCTATGTGTGACCCTATGTGTGACCCTATGTGTGACGGTTATTTCCGAACCGTCGTGTCCATTGGCTGTGAGAGGGCGAACCAGCACCTCTTCTTTCTTTGCTTCTGTTTGTGAACGGTGGTTCCCAAAGCACCGTTTCGTAAATCCAAATTAGACCATAAATACAAGTTTGGTCCTTAACTTTACTAACTAATAATGTTTGTAGCCTATATTACATTTTTAGACTAACTACAAATAAGACCCTAAACATTTGACAACAAGACTTATACAACTAAATCCAACAGAATGCTGAGGCTGTTTTGAAACATGTTTGACTTGTTTATAATTTGAAACGTTTAAGTCCCATTCTCATGAGGAAGTTCGGCATTAGTTAAATGGCGAACTTGGCTTAGTAAAGATTAAAACTTCAAAGTTTCTAGGTGTAAATATAAGCAAGTTCTGCCAAATTACTTCCATCTCCAAATGTTGAATCTAATTTTTCTAAATACCGAACTAATACATGAAAAAGAGTCAAAACTAAGTGTGAAAGCTGAATTGTTATTACCTTATACAACTTCGGCCGAACTACATTAAAATGCAGAAGTTGGTATAGGTTGCAATGCCGAAGTTATTCTAAGCTACAATGTCGAACTTGGCTTAAAGGTTAAAATGTTGAATTTCTATTATGTATTACATGTCGAATTGGTTTAAGCTTTATAGGATGAACTTGATTAATGTATTATATGCACAATTTGATATTCTTATAAATAAAACTATATAACAACAGAGCTTAATGTAACTTGTGAATCAAACACTAAACATTATAATTGACGTGGTTCTTGAAAAAGAACCTAAAACAACTAATACATTATTGAGTCATGGCATTCCTAAATTACTAAAGTTAAATCGAAACTCACTCGTATCTTCGACTACGTGTCTGATCATAGGTTCGCATTGGTAACATTTATTCAGCTAACAACGAAATCGTGATTATCGTTCTTCTGCCTTTCACTTGCTTTATATTATATCAGCAATCATGGTGAGTTCACGGCCCCCTTTCTACTTTATCTTGTTTTATCTTCGGGGCTGGAAAGCATGTATTAAATTATTTTTAACAATTGTATTTTACTTTTGTTATTACAACTGTATTGATAACCTTGAACTAAACTTTGAACTAAACTTTGAACTAAACTTGGAACTAAACTTAGTCTCGATAATGATGCCATGTAAAACTGTTTAGGCCTTGTATGGGCGGGGGTTAAACAGGTGTACATGGTAGGTATTATTGGAGCTCGACCTTGACTCTTGCCTTTGTGAAAGCACATGGACATTGATAAGTACTTGAGTATCCAAACCTTATAAGCTAATTACTACTATTAGTCGACTCCCACTTTTGTTGGGATAGAACGTAAGTATTTATGGATAGCGCTATTTGAGGGTTACCGGGTTCCTCCATCCTGAGTACGTAATCAGTGATGCATACTTACTTCCAAAACTGGGTCATATTATTGAGAGTATGACTTGTAGAGTAATACCACCGGATAAACGGAATAGTAGTAGCTCAGTGTACCCAATACTCCATGAACCAAACTGATATTTTTAACTTAGTATGGAAGTTTTGTATTAACGTTCCATAAACCAAACTATACCTATTTTATTATAGAATTGTGCATTTCTATAATACTGCTTATTTTATAACTTATTCTGTTTTGACAGGAATATATTTCGTGACTCGAAACCACTATTTATCTTATTATAGATTTTAAATCTATAATGCTATTATGCTTTACAGCTATAACTATTTGACAGGAAAACATCGAATCTAAACTTTGAAAACAAAACTGTGAACTCACCAGCTATTTTTATAGCTGACAAGTGATTTTTCATGCTTTTCAGGACCTGGAAATTAGGCCATTGTCTGTCGAGTCAGCCGCCTCTTTCTGAAGTCTTTTGAAGTCTTTAACGTTCTACCATCATGTTGTATTTAAATTATTATCACTGTATTGTAATTTTTATGCAACATCTTTTGCATACAGTCCTGCGTGACTGGTAACTTCTGTTTCATAACTTACTTTATGGGTTTTATTCCCTGAAACCATGTACTCTTGTGTTGATATTTATGGCAATCGTGTGGTGATCTATTAAACTTGTGCTATGTATCATGATTAAACTGTGTATCCCGTGTTTCCGCTTTAGCGGGGTGTTACAGAATATCTAGTTCTATGGGCTTCCTCAAGTATCAACTCTCGGTTACCCCCAAATAAAGGCACCCATTTTCTACCTTTGTACGTCTGATAACCACGACTATTCACCTCAAACTGATCTCACTTCTTTCCAACTGACTCAGCATGGAAATTTTCAGGTAACAAAGCATCAACCTGAGCATTCTTAATTCGATCAAGCAATCCTGATTCAGCCTGTACAACAATAGAAAGCAACTTGCAAGAAACACCTTGCACTTTGCGACTCAAAGCATCCACTACCACATTGACATTACCCGGATGGTACTTAATCTCGCAATCATAATCCTTCAACAATTCCATCCATCTCTCTCTGACTAATGACATACTGTAGGCTCTTATGATCTGTGAAAAGAGTACATTTCGTGCCATACAGATAATGTCTCCACAACTTAAGAGCAAACACAACAGCTGCTAGCTCTAAATCATGCGTAGGATAATTCTTCTCATGAGGCTTCAACTGACGAGAAGCATAAGCAATTACTTTATCCCGTTGCATCAATACACAACCTAAACCAGAACTGGAGGCATCACTATAAACAACCATGTCATCCGAACATTCTGGAAAAGACAAGATAGGAGTCTCACACAACTTCTTCTTTAATGTCTGGAAAGCTTGATCTTGAGCATCAGTCCACACATATTTCACCCCTTTCTTCGTCAACTCGGTCATTGGCTTAGCTATCCTGGAGAAATCCTGAATGAATCTCTTGTAATAAGCTGCCAAACCCAAGAAACTCTTAATTTCAGTAGGAGACTTAGGCGACTCCCACTTCATCACAGCTTCAATCTTCGATGGATCAACCATAATTCCATCTTTTGAAATCACATGCCCGAGAAAATGAACTTCTCGAAGCCAGAATTCACATTTGAAGAATTTAGCATACAGCTGCTTCTCCCTAAGCACCTCCAAAACAGTCCTCAAATGAACACGATGTTCCTCCTCGGACTTAGAATAGATAAGAATATCATCTATGAACAAAATCACAAAATCATCAAGAAAAGGCCGACAAACTCGATTCATCAAGTCCATAAAAGCCGCCAGAGCATTCGTCAAACCAAAAGGCATCACAAGGAACTCATAATGCCCATGACGAGTACAAAAAGCGGTCTTCGCCACACTTTTCTCTTTCACCTTCAACTGATGGTAACCAGAACGTAAATCAATCTTAGAAAAATAAGAAGCACCTTGAAGCTGATCAAACAAATCATCGATATGCGGAAGAGGGTACTTATTCATTACCGTTCGCTTATTCAGCTCTCGGTAATCAATACACATTCTCATCGAACCATCTTTTTTCTTGACAAAAAGAATAAGAGCGCCCCAAGGCGATGAACTAGGGCGAATAAAACCCTTGTCCAATAACTCCTGCAACTGAGACATCAACTCCTTCATTTCTGTAGGAGCTGACCTATAAGGAGCCTTCGCAATAGGCGTTGCACCAGGCACAAGATCAATCGAAAATTCCACCTCAGGATCAGGAGGTAGACCAGGAAGATCATCAGGAAATGCATCAGGAAATTCAGCAACAATTTCCACATCAGCAATCGAAGGTTTAGCCTTGCACGAATCAATCACATAGGCAAGAAGATGAGTGTTTCCCTGACGAATATATTTGAGAGCCTTCATCAATTTAATGACTTTAAGACCCCCCGACTTTCTATCACCATAAACAGAAATCACCTCCCCCTCAAGGGTGATGATACGAACAATCTTTTTAGCACACAAAATAGCGGCATCATTCTTTCCCAACCAATCCAAATCAACAACAACATCAAACACAGCAAGCGAAATGGGCAATAAATGAATTGGGAAAGATCTGCCCTTAATCTCAATCACACAATCACGATAAGACTCACGGACCTTAGACATATGACCGTCCGCGATTTCAACCTCTAAAACATTATTTA
>JAOXNX010038142.1:0-15277 GCA_028566075.1 Solidago caesia | reverse complement strand
TGTGTTATGACCTATAATTTGTGCAATGTACTATGTTTACTGTGCATCCCGTGTTTCCGCTTTAGCGGGGTGTTACAGAGTGTCCCTAAAACGGAAAATAAACATTCATTTTCACGTTTGCATCGGATTTTAAATAATAAATAGCTTGCATTTTTGAAGTATACTTGGCTCGTCGATACTCATTTATAGAAAACCTCTGAAAATAGCGAACTCACCCATTTTGACCCAAAATCTTTTGACTTTCAAGTTTACCACGTTGACTTCTCAAAATTCTCATTTACTTTCCCCAAATACGCTTGCCTATTCTCATTTACAATCACCTAGGCATATAAAACAATTATAGTACATAGGTTTTCTTTAAAACTCCTTACTCGAAGAAGATTACTCATATACGTTGCAAAATCTTCAATTTATTATCATCATAAAAGCTTTAAGAATATAAAACTTTTGAAATTTGAGTAGTGGGACCTAGAAAGCATTTGCAACTTTGTAAAACGCAAGATTTGAATTCGAAGTTCGCCAACTATTTAAATAGCATTTGAATTTATGGAAGCACGTAACCACAGATTTTATAAGAGTTTGGATTTTTGGACCTTTTCAAAATAAGTCATCCGAAAACAAGTAGTTACACTTAAGCTCCTATCGTACCTTTATAAAATTGAGGTGCTGGAAATACCGACTTTGGTGTTGGCAACCATTTTGCAAAAATTTTTAGGAATACTGTAAGGAAACCTCGTTAGTAATTTCTCAATTTATATCCACAATTATCCAGATAATTTCACATATAGTAATGCACACATAGTTTCCTATGAAATATACTATATGCGGTTACTTAGGTTTTAGTCTAGGCCAAACCACCTAATTCTCTAACACCTAGGCTTTGATACCATTCTGTAACACCCCACCTGTGGTGGAAACGTGAGATGCAACTCAAAGGATATTGCACATGAATATTACACAGAGAAACTACATGATTTCATATAAGGCTTCAAGTTGTACAAATAATCCAGAAATACAACACTAATTCCCACGCAAGGGAAAAACAAACCGAGGCATCATGCCCGAGTCTAACATCTAAATGCATCAACAAATCCTTAAGTCCAGCTAAAGCCATCAACTTCTAACTTGCAAGCGATACCTGAAAAGATACTTGAAAGTGTCAACACGAGGTTGGTGAGTTCATAGGTTTAGTTCGTAAAAATCAAGATTTGCCGCAACGTTGATTCATAATTTACATATATATATATTGATAGCTCAAAATCTCCGAAACGAGTGTATAAAACCATAATTTATACAAAATCGTATACACATATATATAACTTTTGAATCAAATCAACCTGTATAAAGTTTGAGTAATAAAGTAGACGAGCCAAAATAAGTTTACCAAATGTTTTCCAAATTGTTTAAAGGTTTACTTATGTATTTTCACGTATATGGCCTTACGGTTCATCAACCTGCCCTACCTTCTCTTGAATCCAACCGTCTCATTGTATGTGGTCTTATGGTTCTGCAACCTGCCTTTGGATTCACTCAGAAGGAATTGAACACACAAAAATAACCGCTCCGAATTAACCCCAAAGAATAACAACGCAAAATGTAACCACATATAATATCAATCAATATCGAGTTCCCATACCCACGCCCGCTCACCACAATGATTCCACATATAACGGCTCATCACATAACAATCCATCACATACGACCTACCATATACGATTCACCTCATACAATCTACCATACTCGATTCATCTCATACGATCTACCATATACGGTTCATCTCATACGATCTATCATATACGATTCATCTCATACGATCTAGCTTAGTGTATTACGTCTTATTGATTATATATCAAGTAATACAACTCATTAATCATGTTTCCCGATAATTCATTCGTAATTTACGCTTTCTTAGTTGGTTTACATGTAAACCTAAAAGCATATACTCGAATGTAATAGCATAGAAAGCATGTGTACAAAAATATATAAGTTTTTGTCTACGACATATAAATAAATCATTTAAGTATATTTTCACCCCAAAACATGATAAAAAGGGGCTACGAAACTCACCTGAGAAGTAGACTAAGTATAGATCGTTCATACGATAAGTCCTTAGCTCGAAGAATTCCTGACGTCAACGTATCGAATCCAATTACCAATCAACTCTAAACCAACAATAAGTTTATCCGATAAGTTCTCGATTATGATATAATAATCTCATCTAAACTAGTGCTCCAAAGAAATGCCATTGAAAACTCGTTAAATAAGTTCGTTAGTTCATTAAAGTTTATCGAAATGTCTATTTAATCACATAATGTGTTACTTTTAAACCTCATTTAATTCCGTTAAGTTCCATTTTAAGCTTTCAAACCATGTTACAAACTTTGAAATCGTTTACTCATACACGAGTGATTCAAATCGATAAGAAACGAACAACGGACACCCAAAAACACTCAGAAAGTCAAAAATTCGAACCAAACACATGTTGACCAGTCAACCACGCGTTGACCAGGTCAAACACCCGAAACCGCGTCGACCCAAGTGATAGCTAAACATGTTCCCTAGATTTTTGATATGAAAAACGACCCGAAACGTTCGATTTTGAGGTCAGAAATCACTGCCCAACACAAGTTACGGGTTAGAAGTTTTTCAACAAGTTTTTGAGAAATCAAAGGCATTTCTAGGAGGAAAAGACGAGATTAACAACATATATAACTCACCCATTGAATCCCGAACGAATTTGATCAAGAAAAGTTGAGAGAAAAACTTTAGAGAGAGAAACTAGAGAGAGAGAGAGAGTCTTTGGAAAATGATAAGGAAAAGGAGGTGGTGCTGGTTTTGTCCACCCAAGGGACTTTCGCGAACGATTGAAGTTTCTCCCGGAAAACGATTCATTTAGTTAAAACCTTTGACTCGAGACCCGTAAACTCATTTACATAATTCCAACGAATAAAACTTTTAATTACCTTTGAAACGAATATAAATATGACCAACTTGACGATTAAAAATAAATTTTTAGTTTTTATTTAAAATGTTTCACATTTTAACTTTGGCATTTCTAAGCAACTAGTAACTTCTCCTTATTCCCGAATCCTTACAATCATCATTAACGCTTTCATTCTAAAACTCGAATACTTACTTATTCAAGATAAACTCGATCTCAATTTCCAAAGATAATTCTCTCATAAACGCCGTTTAAATTCATTGAATAAACAAAATTTAAGTCGCGGAACGATCTAACACATTCTACTCATCTACAAAAGTTAGATTACAAGGTTCCAATTAATCGACGACGAATTAATTCTATGGCTAAACCGGATGCTCCGGTGACGGCTGTCATATCATTCCCCAGTTAAAAGAATTTCGTCCTCGAAATTACCACGTTGCTCGCTCTTCACTCTTGAACCCCTCTACGTGACTACCTTCACCATTGCTTTCCATGCATCGCATGGAAACTATGCAAACCTATCCTACCTATATTATGTCTCAACTCAACGCCATCTCAATGGCTAATAATTCCACCAGTCTG
Organism: Solidago caesia; assembly: GCA_028566075.1. NCBI lineage: Eukaryota > Viridiplantae > Streptophyta > Magnoliopsida > Asterales > Asteraceae > Solidago > Solidago caesia. Next base: position 11,751 of record JAOXNX010038142.1, on the reverse strand, counting down.
CACATGGGTTCGAACTCTTTATACCCGTTACGAGATATGTCGCATTGTTTCACACTGTTGCGCGCTGTTTCGATTTCTCAACCACTTGTAGAGCGTATCCCCGCTGATATCACGCGCGTGCTCTGAGATCTCATTCCTCAATTGTTCATTCACAACTGACTTGTCTTGCGTACTTCATGGTTAATTCCTTAGTTAAGAGAGAATCTCCTCGGATCGCGATCCTACTTTAACTCCTTGGGAAATTCCCCAGTTAAAAGATATTCCCATACTAGGCAAGTCGCCCACTTGCTTCCAACTTCCAATTATAAGACATCCGAAATCCATCTAACTCATACGCTTCTGAACACCTCTAGGCTTCTCGTCCCAATACCAAAACTCCTATTTCGCTTACCTTTAGACATTCCCTTTTCTCTCACCTTCGTTCTCTAACCTTGTCGACACCCGGTTAGACTACTAAGCATTTGCCCTGAACTCGGCGTACTCATCTAGCATATCCAGTATCGGAATCTCTCGCTGTGATCCATCGGGCTCTGTAACATACGTCCATCCTCAAACGGTTTTGTTGATGTCCTCGGTATCTCAGTCAGTTGTTTCACTCTGTCGTGAGCACGCTCCTCTCAGATGATCTTAGCTCCCACAATCGAAACGTGCCATTTGGTTAACCGTGGGATCCTTCACTCTTACCGGTGCTTCCAATCTAGTCTCTTCCATGACAATTCCACACCAGATGGCCTAGTCGATTGCATTTGTAGAAGTTGGGACATGGTGCTCCTTCCTGATGGCGCAAGGCGCATTTTGCACACCTTGATAATGACTCAACGTTGCATTTCTTTGCTCTGGCTCTTTTGTTACTGCCGCCAGCATTTCCTTTTCTTCGTATACCTTTTGTTAGAGATACCTTCACTGCCATATCGTCGATCAAGATCTTAACCGTAGTTATAGCGCCATCCAGGGTGTTATGCTGCATTGCTGCTACTAATCTTTGCACTGGAGGATTCAATCCTTGGATGTACTGCTCGATCTGCTTGGATACCGGAGTCACTAGATGTGGAACCAATCTTGATAGCTCGTGAAACTGATTCGTGTATGTGACGTGGTCGTCACCGATCATTCTATGATTATGAAGCTCATTCTCCGTCCCGAGTCCTTCGCTTTCCGGATAAAATTCTCTTTTCGTCAGCATCTTAAACTCATCCCAAGTCATCACCATAATTGCCTCTTCACCAATAGATCGCACAAGTTCATTCCACTATGATAAAGCCATGCCTCCACACGTCCTAGAGATATACTTTACCCGTTGTTCTGCCGCGCATTCGCTAAGACGAATTGTAACCTCTATTCTGGCCATCCATTCGAGTTATGCAAGGGCTCCGCCCTCGCCACAGAACTCTGTGGGTCCGTACTGGACAAAATCCTGGTACGTGCATCCAGACTACATTTTTCTTTCTATAGTGAAACGATTAGCGAGCAGCTAGAGTCGAAAAGTTAAGGGTTAGGTGATATTCTCAATTTTACTCCTCACAATTAAAGTAAATTTTTAACCCTTTCTACACTTTTTTCTGCTTATTGATCCAATACTTATTACTCTCAATTCCGGATTAGTTTAGGCGTCCAACTTACATTAATTTCTACCAATTTTTAACGTGAACGCATATAAGCTACCCGATTGCCATACGTATTCTATTTCCATTTCGCGACGCTCATCATTACGCAAATTTTACATATTGAGTAGGACCTTAAATATTAAGTTATCCATTTAACTTTTATCATCGATTCCTATTAAATTTTACTATTTAATTCACTAGGGTTGTTCCTACTCACTTTTAGTATAGCTTATAGTTGTGTATAGGTTTAAGATGGAATTATTATGTACTCGTCTTCGCCCTCGCTACCGGCACCGCGGTCGATCTCATCAACAACCAATTATTGGTATCTCCCTTTAACTAACTCCTTTATCATTGTGCCTGCACTTTATTGTTTGGTATATATTACAGCTAACCTTTTATACCAAAAAAAAAACTACAACTATAATCATGATTGATATGCTATCAACTAAGTCAGATAATACATATAGTATACCAAGGTAAGACTTAGCCAGGAAATTTAATTGCCCAACCGATTAATACATGTAATTTTCTGTAAGGTCAAATATGACTACGCATGTGTTATAAATCTTAACACTTGTTCTAGGAATTGAAACACATTGGGCAGCAAGGCTTGAGCATATAAACTTAGTTAAGCTAGCATGGCAAAACATGCATTCAATTGTCCACAACGTCGCTTTTAACTACTCATGCTCTACCAATTTCCAATGTTTTGTTCCACTAAACAGATTAGGCAATTAACTTTGAGCATACATTGAAAATTAAACTAGTTCATAGAAATCATTCATACGCTTGTTTACTCGTTTACTCAATTTTTAACGGGCATCACAGATTTCATTAGCTCATGTATCATACCAAACATACATTCTAGTTTAATAATGCTCAAATAATCAAGTTAGCATATCAGGATCCAATCATCACATCAAATAAACACATATTTGCTTATTACTTGCCGTCCATGGTTAGTTCACGATCCGGCCCTGATCTTACCGTCACCATACTAATAATGCTTATATATAGGGTGTACCATCGGCTAACCCACCACATTACTAATATCCTGGCAGCACATCGTAGTCCTACTCCAATTTACCTCCATTATATTGTTAATGCTTATATATATAGAGTGTACCAGCGGCTAACCCACCACATTAACAATACATTGGTAATAAATTAGTTCCATCATTCATAGTTTGCAACGGCTCGGCTCTAGTGCTACCTTCAATGTACCATTGATGCTTATATATAGGGTGTACCAGCGGCTAACCCACCACATCGCCAGTACATCGATGGCATACTAGATCGCCTACCGTAGCCAACCATTTTTGAACTAACCACTTTAGACAAATACGATTCAGACCTTCCACATACCACCATGCAACCGTAAAAGGCATTGGCCACCGCTTTTTATGATTGCATCATGACATGCTTCCGTATCGTCATCTGCGACTCTAATGCAAAAAAGTAAATAATCCATTTCTCATCATTCACCACCATCTCAATCAATCGAATCCTTTCATGGCATTACGCTTCAACAAACAACCTTATATCATAGATCAAGAGGCCGTTCTCCTAGCACTTGCACTTGATCCAAGGTCCTTGATGAGGGGACCATCAGCTGGCGATAACTGACGATTCCCAAAGGGATGCACAGCCGGAAGATATATAACCACCAGTCCACACAAGACGTACAGAAACCACCAGTCCGCTCGGGACGTATAGAAATTAAGCTGTGCCGAGGGAGCATCCTCGTATAGCACTTACTGAATCTCATCACCGAATACTCATCAACCTCAACAATTAGCACCGAACACACAGATGACTCAACCAAATTAAGAATGATGCAAGAAAGCAATAAAATCCATCAAGTATGAATGTAACAATTTGAGTATCCCTAAAAGGGAATAAACATTCATTTTCACGTTTGCATCGGATTTTAAATAATTAACTAACTTGCATTTTAGAAATATACTTGGCTCGTCTATACTCAATTATAGAAAACCTTTTGAAAATAGCGAACTCACCCATTTTGACCAAAATCCTTTATCATTCGAGTTTACCACATTGACTTCTCAAAATTGCCATTTATTTTCCTCAAATACACTTGCCTAATCTCACTTACGATCACCCAGGCATATAACACAATTATAGCACATAGGTTTTCTTTAAGACTTCTTACCCGAAGAAGATTAACTCGTATACGTTTGCAAAATCTTCGACTTTAAAACTATCATAAAAGCTTTAAGAATAGCTATTTGAAATTTGCATACCGAAATTTAGAAAGTATTTGCAACTTTGTAAAATGCAAGATTTGAATTCGAAGTTCGCCAACTATTTGAATAACATTTGAATTTAAGGAAGCATGTAACCACGAGTTTTATCAAAAGTTTGAATTATTGAACCTTCTCCAAATGAGTCATTTGAAAATAGGTAGTTACACTTAAACTCCCATGGTACCTTTATAAAGACGAGGTTTTGGAAATACCGACTTTGGTGTTGGCAAACCTTTTTCAAAAACTTTTAGAAATACTGTAAGAAAACTCCGTTATTAATTTTTCAATTTATATCCACAATTATCCAAATAATTCACATATAGTAACGCACACATAGTTTCCTATGAAATATACTATATGCGAATACTTAGGTTTTAGTCTAGGCCAAACCACCTGATTCTCTAAAATCTAGGCTCTGATACCATTCTGTAACACCCTACCTGTGGCGGAAACGTGAGATGCAACTCAAAGGATATTGCAAATGGATATACACAGAGAAACTACATCATTTTCATATAAGGCTTCAAGTTGTACAAATAATTCAAAAATACAACAATAATTCCCACTACAAGGGAAAGCAATCCAAGGCATCAAGCCCGAGTCTAACATCTAAATGCATCAGCCAATCCTTAAGTCCAGCTAAAGCCATCAACTCTTAACTTGCAAGCGACTCCTGATACCTGAAAAGATACTTGAAAGTGTCAACACGAGGTTGGTGAGTTCGTAGGTTTAGTTCGCAATATTCGAGATTTGCTGCGACGTTGATTCATAATACACATATGTATATAAAGCTCAAAATCTCCGAAACGAGTGTATAAAATCATGGTTTATACATAAATATATATATATATATATATATATATAAAACGTTTAAATTGAATCAACCGATATAAAGTTTGAGTATAAAGTAGACGAGCCAAGATAAGTTTACCAAATTTTTTCACATTGTTTAAAGGTTTACTTATATAAATAATCACGCATGTGGCCTTACGGTTCGACAACCTGCCTTGCCTCCTCTTGAATCCATCCGTCTCATGGTATGTGGTCTTACGGTTCTACAACTTGCCTTTGGATTTGCTCAGAAGGAATTGAACACACAGAAATGATTGTACACACAGCAATGATTGTACACACAGCTTGATAGAACACACAGAATGATTCATACAACTCATCATAAATCTCAACCATACTAACCACCCGCACTCACACTCACTCACCCATAATGATTCCCCATATAACGACTCACCACATAGCGATCCACCATATACGACTCACCACATAGAGATTTTCCGCATACGACTCACCACATAACGATTCATCACATACTACTTACCACATTGCGATTCATCACATACGACTCACCACATAACGATTCATCACATACGACTCACCACATAACGATTCTTCACATATATCTAGTTTTCGTGTAGACTCACCACATAACGATTCTTCACATATATCTAGTTTTCGTGTATTACGTCTTATTGATCATATGTCATGTAATACCACTCATTGATCATGTTTCACGATAACTCATTTGTAAATTACGCTTTCTTAGTCAGTTTACATGTATACTTAAAAGTATGTAGTAGGATGTAATAGCATAGAAAGCAAGTATACGAAAAATATAAGTTTTTGTCTACGGCATGTAAAAAAAAAGTTTAAGTATCTTTTCACCCCAAAACATGATAAAAAAAAAGGGGCTACGAAACTCACCTGAGACGTAGGCTAAGTATAGACCGTTCGTACAATAAGTCCTATGCTCGAAGAATTCCTCACGTCAAGGTCTCGTGTCCAAATATCAACCACGTCTAAACCAACGACAAGTTATCCAATAAGTAACCGTTTACGACCAAATAATCTTATCTAAACTAGTGCCCTAAGAAATGACATTGAAACACGCGTATAAAAGGTTGTCTCAAAATCATTAAGGTTTATTAAAAAGTCTCTTAACTCTCGTAATGTGTTGCTTTTAAACCTCATTTCATTTCATCAAGTCCATTAAGTCATGTTTCTAACTTTCAAGTCATTTAAACATACGAGAGTAATTTAAATCAATAAGGAACAAACAACGGACACCCAAAGACGCTCGAAAAGTCAAAACTCAGATTAAAATCGCTTTGACCAGGTCAAATGCGCGTTGACCAGTCAACCATGGTCAAAGACGTGCGCACTTGACCTCAAAAACGCCCACGCAATTTGCCCAAAAACTTGCTCACGTTTTTGACCCAAAACGACTCGGTTTTCGATTAAACTTGAAGTATATCGATATTATAGTACGTAGGGAACATCATGGAACGATTTAGAGTCGAAAACAATACGATTTGAAGACGAAAAAGCCAAAGATGTGCGGGCACAATCAAGTGCGCGCGCACTTGCCCACTTGGACGTGTTTTTGTTTCGAACTAAAACGACTCGTTTAATGGCTAGAAATTGACCCAAGTGATAGATAAACATATTCCCTAGAGTTTTGATACGAAAAACAATCCGAAACATTCCATTTTGAAGCTTTAATAACCGGTCTAAGTCCAAAAACGGTTTGAAACACTCTGAAACTAATTTCGAGCTAAAACACGGCATTTCTTAGTAAACACGAAGGATTAATGGCATAAAACACTTACCAATTGAATCCCGAACGAATTTGATCAAGAAAGTTGAAAGAAATTATAGAGAGAGAAAGTAGAGAGAGAGTGGTAATAGAAAAGTGAAGAAAATGGGGGAGGTCGGATGGTTTTAAATCTCCCCTAGACACTCTCACGAGGATTTCCAGTTTCTCTCAGAAAACGATTCGTTTAAAGATACGTCACGACCCGAGACTCGTAAAACCATTTAAATACTTAAAATGAATAAATCTTTCGATTACCTTCGTAACAACTATAAATACGACCAAACTTGACGATTAAAACAATTTTTGTTTTTATTTTAAAATGTTTCACATTTTAACTTGGCATTTCTAAGCAACTAGTAATCTCTTATGAATCCGTAATCTCACTACCATCATCATTCATTTCCTCTCAAAACTTGAATACTCAAAACTCATGATAACTCGATTCTCAATTCCCACCATAATCATTCGCAGAAAAACTCCTTTTAAATTTACTTAATAAACAAAAATTAAGTAACGGAACAATCGAAGTCGTTATTCAAGATTACATGAGTTAAATTTATAAGGTCCACATTCGACCGACAACGATTTAATTTACGGCTAAACCGGACGCTCCGGTGACGGTTGTCACATGTGAAGCCTTTGAATTTTCAATGACAGTAGCACCAGCCTAGCTAGAATCCCCTTGAGTCTCTATTCTTACTTCAGGACCACTTCCTGGCTTCTTTCCATTCTTGGAAGCATCTGGATCGTTAGTAGGATCATCATCCTTTCTTGTTTTGGCAAGCACATCACCTTTACAGCTTAACTTATCCTTTTCAACATGCCTGGCCAAAAATCTAGCAAAAGCTCTGTCTAGATCCTCCTCAGGAACTTCCCATACTTCCTCTTGAGCAAGACTATCAACTCGTTGTGCTAATTTATTATTCTTTTCAACCTCAACAGCAATATCACTAGCCAATTTCTTCACTAACTCCTTCATCTCATTCATCTCTCGATTATACTTTTCTCTCTGCTCCTCCAAGTTATTCTGCAAAGTTGTAACAGTAGCTTGCATACCACCCATATCCTCCTTCATCTTGACCATTTTAAGCTTCATGAATATGGTTGGATCAACAGTTGAGCTTGAAGGTGTGGTCACTGGATTATGTACACTATCTCTCACAACATGAGACCGTGTAGCTCTTGAAGGTATCTCTCTTCTCCTGAGCAATCCAGAACCTAAAGAAATTGTAGCACCAACAGAACTAACAACTGGAATAGTCACAGCTGTAGCAGAAGTAGCAACAGCAGTTTGTGTGACTATTGGCACATCATGCATGGCCATATTAGTCACAAGCACAGTAGAAGGAGCACCAACACTTCCCTTAGGAATAGAAGTATCACCTAACCTCTTCTTTTTCTTCGAGACCTTCTCCTTTAGCACAAACTCATAGTCATCATCTCTGACTTTCTTCTTTTTCTTTTGATATTCTGCCACTGGGATAGGAATCATTCTCGATCCAGAACGTACTAGGACATAAGTCCTAAATGGATCATCATCATCACTATCATCACTCTTTGTATCACTACCAGAATCATGATTAGAAGGCTCTTTCTCTGATTCAACATCTACAGGAGCCTTTCCCTAATCACTTTCATCAACAACACCCGATCCACTGGCTCCAACTTCACCACCAGCTGCAGTCAAGGTTGGGGAACTCGTGACTCGGGATCGGATCTGCGAGGGGGGGAGTCAGGAGTTTTTGAAAACTCGGATCGGAATCAGGGAGTTCTCGGATTGGGTTTTTTGTATAGAAAAACTATAAATTTTGAAATTATATATATTATTCGTATATCTCATTCTCTATGTCTCATTCTTTATACGGCATCTACTTCTTTTTACATGTAAACATCTATCTCTTCCTCTTCTACATATTCTCTCCTTCTTCTACATATTCTTTCATCTTGTTCTTCTTTCACATAAACTATTCTACAAACTGTTTGCAAAAAAAAAAAAAAAAAAAAGTTGACCGAGTTAGCCCGAGTTTTGACCGATCTGGCCGATTCTTGACCAATCCGGCCGAGTTTGACCGAGTTTGACCCGAGTTCAAGCCGTTGACCGAGTTTTTGACCGATTCCGACCAACTCGACTCCCTAACTCCCCGATTCCGAGTCCGAGTCCGAGTTCTCGGCCGAGTTTTACAACGATGGATGCAGTACTATCTTCAGGTTGATAGTTAACCGTGTACTAAGGTTGTACTTACCCTATTTATTCAAGAAATACAAGTTCTAAGGTTCTTACAGGTGTTCTTTATAGTAAACATCAAGTTACATACTTCGCCGAAGCGAGTTTAAGTTCTTGCTAGTGGTCTGTTAGAAATGCCAAATAAATAGAGTTCTTAATATTTAAAGTTAAATGTTTTATTATTATAAGAAATAAGTTTTTGTTTACTAATGAGTTCTAAAAATAAGTTCTTATAAGTTGTCGGAACCTTTTTATGGAGAAAATGGTTGTTTTTATGGTCCAAGTATAAATAGAAAATAAAGAAGATTTCCTACTCATTTCTCCCCCATTATCTTCACACAAACACACTAACTCTCTCTTTTCGCTCTCCTTCTTCTTATCTTCGTGCTAGCCAAAAAAGCACCAAACACCCACTTTCGTGATAATGCTAGCTAGATTTCAGATTTACAAACTTGCTTACACTCATTTTCGTAAGCAAATTAAGGTATTTTATGGTTTAAATCCGGTTTTTATAAGTGTTTATTTTCTTAAATCATGGAAACTAAGAAAGGCCTAGTTTCGAACAAGAAAACTTGATAAACATTTAATATTTTAGCTTACAAACACGACCCAAGTACCATGTCCTTCAAATCAGATCTAAAGATGTAATAAACTTGCATTTTCGTGTTTTCAGTCGTCTTCACGGAGATAATCTTCGTGGTTATCTTTGTGATGCTCTAAATTATCTGTGCAATGACGTCATCATCATCTTATCTTCGCGATGACGTCAGCCCTAGTTCTTATTTGCGTGCCAGTGTTATCTTCGTGGTCCTTGTTATCTTCGTGATGATGTCAGCACCATCTTATCTTCGCGTGACATCATCAAGCCCTTATCTTCGCGTGATGTCATCACAAATGTTATTTGCGCGGTCTCTATTATCTTCGCGGTCGTGTTATCTTCGTGTTAAAAAAAAGTATAGAAATAAAATTTTCACACTAAACTTAAATGCATTTCTTAGGACCCTAGTGATAGATATAGTCTAATGAGGATCGATTTGTAGGTACTTATTTTTCGGCGGTTGTCGGACTATCGCGTACAGGTCATTGCGTGCTTTCGGGTTACTTATTTTTAATACTTACCTTCAGACTTTCAAGTGAGTTTCGTAGCTTCTTTTTCCGTACTTTGGGGTGGAAAGTATACTCGTTTTCTTACTAAAAATGTCAATAATTGTTTTCACTAATGTACAATATAGTGTGGCGAGTCGTACTTTATAGAATTACTGTACTTGTTCTCGTGCTCAGGGAAGCGCGCCCGATACTTGTCTCGACAAATGTGTAGGTTCTTTATGTGCTTATTGTGTGCTTAATTGTGTGTTCAAGGTGCTTTAGTAAGTAATTCTATAGCTCTTATTATATTGTACAACTATATTTCTTTTACATCGACACTAACATACTTACAGCTGTTAGTGGCACTTTAAGGTTCTTTCGTTCTTACTTGTTCTTTCGTACTTAAACCCACGAACTCACGAATCTCGTGTTGACTCGCTTTAGTATACTTTTTAGGTAATCAGGCGAATCAGGGCTAAGAGCTGCTAGAGTTGGAAGCTTGGATCAGGGGACGCTGACACATCTTTTGCTAGCTAGGCTTAGGGATATGTGCACTTTTGTGGCACTTGATAGACTTTAAATTCACGAGGTCACGGACCCGTATGCCCCTTTAAGGGAATGAATATTGTAGCTAGAACATATAAATATTTATCTATATCGTGTGCTTGTTCTTGGGCTTATTTGTGTGCTTGTACTTGATCATTTAGAAATCTCTATATAATTTCCATGTCGTGCTGTGCTTTCGTGGCATCCCAAGTTTCCGCCATAGTTGGGGTGTTACACTTTTGCCCCTTTTTTTATGCTTTCTTATTTTATTTTTTTAGTTTTTCTATTTTGTTTTAATTTTTGGTTTTTAAATCAAATGAATACTATATACTCCTTTGAAAAAGTTAGTGGTTTATTTTAGTTACCGACCCATTATCGCATACGCTTTCGGAAACCAGCACCGCCCAGCTGGCGTCATGAACCACCTAGTTCAAATAATTCAAATGGGGCATATGATAGTTATGAATAAATTATGTAATTTGTTTAACTAATCGTTGGCAGTATGCCAATCACTATATTAAACAAATAAAACAATAATAGATTAGAATGAATAATAATATTATTATTATTAATGAAGTTCATATCATCCCAAATTTGGATGAGATCGTACCTTTTTTCTTAACAAGAAGAGGAGATAAGAGTTGCCTTGTTTTTCGGCTTGTAAAAATATATAGGGGATAGAGTAAGTACATGACGGAAGGAGGGATGTAAGGGTTCATACTAAGGTGAAAGGGTGTAGGTACAAACTATACTATATAATATAATTTTTTTACATTAACATAAAAAAGGGAGCAATAAAGCCCTCTTTATAAAAACAAGAGGGAAACTATTGCTCCTTTTTTAGTTCACGGTTAGAACTCTTATTTGATTTTCTTTTGGGTTGCTATACTGAGAGAGATTGAGTGAAGGATGAAAATAAAAAGATTTTGATATATTTTGTAATAAGTGTAGAGGAGAGTAGGGGTAAAAGACGGAAAGAGGGATAAGGGTAAAACATGGAAAAAGAAAGTGATTTAATTCTTCTTTTACACTTTCGTACTTTGAGGACGAGTAGGGATACAGGTAGTTCAAGTTATTAATTAAGGACACCGATAAATCTAAAACTTTATTTAGTAATTCATTACAATAGATGTTTTATATAATTGTACTAGTCTTAATACCCGTACGATATATGGATTGACTTTATATATCTTACGATCAATTTTCTTTTATAAAAAAAAACAATATTTGAACTCGCTACATCATATGCGTTTGGTGTCTCCGTTAATAACCTAATAATAAAAACATGTATCATATCGATAATTGATTGAACACCAAACCGCATTCACGTTTTAGGAGATGATGAACAATTGTTGTGTGTGAGGTTTATTGGCGATTCCCCGAAGGTAAGGAACTCCTTTTACGCCAAGAGTA
>JAOXNX010038093.1:0-15308 GCA_028566075.1 Solidago caesia | reverse complement strand
AGCCCTGCTACCAAGTCCCCTCTTTTAAAATTTGGGTCAGCAGAATCCACCACTTTTGACACCCCAAACCCCTCTATTGCCTACATCACATATTCAACACCATCCAAGGTCAAAGACATGAATTCTTAGTAAAATGAATAAATAGGGCGTTAGAATATATATATATATATATATATATACATACAGATCCAGGAGAGAAGGGAGGGATATAGGATCCATGGAAGTCTTGCATACGACCACGCATGTAAGGATCACATGATAGATACAGATTCTTGACTAAAACAGTAGCTTTTGGAGCTTCAAGTTTGATTGGATTTCCATGTTTCAGTACTTCCATGTCTGTCTCTAATGGAGATCCATTTACGTAGTTTTTTAGTACAACTTTCTTGTTTTCCACTGTTTTTCCTACTAAAACTAAATCATCATCATTTTTCGTCTCCATTTTCCACTGTTTAATTTTTTCCTACTAATAATATTTGTTATGGTTTTTACTTATAAATAAATATAAATATAAATATAAAAATATATGGAAGGGGGTAGCTACATACGTACAGACAGGGAACATAAATTGATGACAGTGGTTCGGTAGAACCAACGGTCCCAGTTTTGACAGCATTCTAAAGCTTTTTCGATCAATACAAAGTCATTACGTACGTACTAACATAACATGTTTATGATGCAGAACGAAATCGAGATAAACAATCGAACGTATTGATTCAGAAGGATACCAGAAATAATTCTTCTAACTATCGTTGATTCATAAATGAAAACCGATAATCAGGGTATAATTCACACACTAACACACACTTATGATAGGGAGGAAAAGACTTTTCATATATTTTATAATAAAACTAATTAGCAACCAAGTCTAGGTCCCATTTATAGTTGGGATTCATGATAAAGAAACGGTAACATTTAATAAACTAAATTAAATACATAAGAAACTAAAAAGGCATAGATGCTTCCACATCAATCTAGATGCTTCCTCATTAGTTTCTTTGATGCCAAATTGCCAATGAGCTTTAGCTCGATCGGGGAAATTAATGAAAAGATGGATTTGAGACTATAATTATCGAGTTCCAATGCGACGGGTATCGCATTGGATGCTTTTTGACATTGGGTAATTTCGGATAGTAGAACATTAACTTTTATTGCACGTTTAAAAAAAACGTTTTTTTAAAACGCCAAAATCTACGCTCTTTATAAAGATGCATTTAATAAAAATGTTTTGTTTTTTAATGGTTATGCGCTATAAGACTATCAGGAGCAGAGCTTCCTAAGGAAGCCCCAAACTCACCACCATTCGACATATGACGCCTAGTCATCAATGAGGGCATTCCTTCATTTTTTTTTCTGGAGCAAGGCTTCCTTGGAACGCCGTCTAGGACCGACCATGTATTTTATTTTATACCCTTAATTAAATAAAACCTTAAATAAAAATAATATAAAATATAATAATAATAATATATATTTGTGAGTGGTGTGATACTTTTGCAGAGGAGGCCCACCATCTTTTTTTCACATAGCAAGCGTGCCAAATGGAACGGGCCAAACTTTTTTTCCCCTGGAACGCTATATAGATTACTGTAGCAATTGTTCCATTGCGTTCTATAGGCGTGCTGCTTCACTTTTTACCTGGAACACTATATAGAAGGCCTTACTCCTCAAGGCCTAAAGAGAGTGCCCGTTCCCGGCCTTCGTTTATTTGTGAAGGGTTTATTTAATATGAATTATAAATATAGATTTTTAGAAAATGATAAATAAATTTGAGTTAATTAAATACAAATTTTATAACACGAGTTAGCAAAACCTTTTATAATATGTTTTCGATTTAATGATGTAACTCTTTTTTTCTATTTGTCGTTTAAAGATTAGTTTACGTATCATTTTCCTAACAAAAGTTCATTGTTGTGCACTGTGACAAATCAATTCGAAATAATTCAATAAATGTGATGCATTCAAATGTTGGGACGTTTTTACTTTGTTATTGAACTTGACCTAACTTTATAAGATAACTAGACATAAATCCCGCGTGCAAACGCGGTCTAGTTAAATAGACTTTATCTCGGGTATTTCAATATGTTTAAGCGTTTCATATTTGTATATTAAGTGTATAATTCTTGTGCAAACACAGGTTGTTAATAGAAAATTTATATAATGAATAGTACCATAACAACTCACAAATATTTATCACTTGGCTTGAATATAGACTTCCATAAAGTATTCTAAGTTTTACAGGAAGTGTGATCTGGGTCAGATCGAAGACTCAATCTGATACAGATCAGTCTGACCCAGATCAGATTACAAGAACCCCAAAGATTTCACTAAGTGTTTCCTATCAGATTGTCATCACCAAATCTATACATTACATTAGGACTCAACAATAGGTATATTAGGTGGAGATGTTTAAATTAGTGAATAAATTAGAGGGATAATATAGTCATTTCAAAGTCTTAATGTCTTAAAAAAAAGGAGGGGGTTACTCTTTTATATAGGAGTAAAGATATATTAATTCATAATTTTTTTTAATTGTTTATGCTATCTAAAAAATATGATTTTTGAATATAGATTTAAAGGGACACATGTCGCTCAAATAAAACTCAATCATGTTTTAGTATATTTGTTAGATTATATTTCATGTATATTCACTAAAAATATTTCTAATGAGATAGATATTCACCAGATCGAATGCCCAACGTCATTTCTATTTCTAACAAGGTTTTAAATAACCATAAGGTCATCATATCTATCTATCAATATAATAAAGGAAGATTGATACATCCTTTGATCGATACGTGATGTTTTATTTAAGTGACACATGTCCCTTTAAATTTATATTCAATGATCTACTTTTTAGATACAATAAATATTTAATTAATTTATATATAAATACACATACCTAATATAATTAAAACTCTTATATTAAAATTTCTATTATATTTATTGTTACCATATTTATCTATTTCCATCAACATTCATATTTGCGATGCTAATTTATAATTTATAACATATTGATATTTATAATATATATATATATATATCTTTATATATAACTAAGAGAGGATATTTTAGATCCTATGTGGCACTTTCATCTGGATGACAACTAGGATTTATGCTTAATTTTTTAGATAAATAGTATTTTATTTACATTTAAATTAAATTAAATTAATCTTACATGGTTAGTTGGCAAACTTAAATGTTCAAATTTATTAATTAATAAGTTGTATTTTTATCCGTCCAGACTTTAATTTTAAATTTTAAATTGGTAACATCAATTGTTGTTCAAATTACAATTCTTTAATATACTAAAAATATACTAATATATACTATAAATATAATAAAATCAATTGGGCCAGAATGTAACTAATAAAATCAATTGGGCCAGAATGTAACTGTACTGTTTCAACAAGTTGGGCCAATATACACATTGTGGTTACTTAGAGAGAAACATATTATACATCAATGTCATATGTATTTTTGAATTGAGCAATAGTATCGCCATCATCAGTCAGCGTAAGCACAGTGTAGATATAGATATAGATATAATAGCTACGCAAGGATAGTTTAGATACTATTGAACTATTGAATATGACTAGATATTAGTTAACTTTTATTATTAATATTAATATTAAGATTTTACCCATTGCTTCAAGACCGATGAGAAACAAATTAATTATTATGAGCAATAGGTTTTTTTTTAATCTTTTTTGTCATACTTTCAAGAGTTAAAAAAATTGTGAGTTAAAATATCTATTCTTTCTTAATCAACATATTTATTTAATCCATATTTGTTTTTTCAATAATTAATAAAAGTCAAGAACAAACATTGTCAGCAGTTGGTTTATATCATAAAAATCCAATTTTTAGTTACAGTTAATTATATGTCGTTCTTTCAATAGTTAGGAGAAACAAATGTTTAGGCCTTTAGTATTGCATAAAAATGGTAAGCTTACCAATTCTACAACTAATGTGGTTTTCAAAGAAGTATTAACAGATTTGTAATTTTTATTGAATTAGATTTTTTTTCCCCCTTTGAATTAGATATTACTAACAGTTTTATTTCTTTTTTTTCGATGCCTTTTTTTTAATTAAGTTGTGACTTTGAAAATATTTGCAATCTTTTACTTTTATATACGGTTTTCATATGTAAAATATATTGTAACTCACTTTTATTATAACAATTATTTTTTGAACCGTGCATCGCACGGGTTTAATCTAGTATATATATGTATATATATATATTCTAATTCATCAGACATGTTAAATTTATAAATAATAATAATAATAATATATCTATGTTTCCAGCTTATAATTTAATAATAATAATAACCCAGTTAAACGTGATTGAAAATTTTAAAGCGACACGAATCATGTTTTACCATCATCATGTTATTTTAGGCAACACCTTACCAATATCAAAAGTAATATTAGATATTGACCAATATTCTTATGACATATGTCTCATGCTATTAGACTATTAACGAAAAGATTAAATGCATGTGATGAAGCATGTTCAAATACTATTTTCTTAACATAAAGAAAGAATCAATCGTATGATATTAAGACTAGTATATTATATAGAATATAAAATTTAATAAACACAATGTTACCATAATTTATATTATCCAACTATTTCTCGTGAAGTCAAATATTTATAACTCGCTATTGTATCCAATTTTGAGTCATCAAAAGCAATGCTTTCTAAAGAAGGAATAAAGGTTTTCCTTGTTTAGGCTATTTTCAATACAGTTTTTGGAGATATCCTTACTATTAGACCATATTCATGTTAAGAAGCCTTTAACCGAGGTGCCCTTGGACAACCTTGATTCATGTGATGGGATGGGTCCAAACTCCAAAGTAAACAAATGTATTTTATTTAAATATTGTGTTAATGGGTAGGTGTTGTGGCAGAAATTACAAAAGGTAAAAATTATTGTAGGGTTGGAGATGAAATGTAGGTTTTTAAAGTTTTGTAAGGATATGGGTAGATGATGACAGCTAAGACCACCTAATAGCACGAGTAGCATTGGAGATGGTTTTATAAAAAGACAATGATATATCCTCCTAACAATAAAATGATATCATATTTATGTGGTTTTAAAAGAACTTTTAAACTAATTTTTAGTAGGATTTATTATTTTCCTTCATAAAGTTGTAAATCGTAATCGAACTCACAAAACTGAAAGGACTCCTGGTGTAGTTATCGAAATTGAAAATTTTAAATTTTATTGGTTCGGTTGACCTAAAAAGCATTACAGTTTGTCAATTTGTCAATTTAGCTTTTCAATTTAAACTTCTTAACAAGCTAGAACCTATATATCTCTTAATACATACATAGTAGCTTTTGGATTAAGATTCTTTCATGTTTAATATAAACGTGACCTAATATAAACATGATAAGTCACGTTTATATTTTTAAGAGTAAAAATAAACTAATATTTTATTATGGGTCCAACTTTTATTAATTATTTGATTTCATCTCACAAAATTATTAACATTATTAACATTGCTTATCATGTTCATGTTCTATATTGAATATGAAAGAATCTATGTAGCTCTACGAAAATTTGTTCAAATGATAGAAAAGTTTTTCATGTTGAGTGGTGCCCACTTTGAAACTTTGGGATCATAAATTTATCATTTTCTTTAGTCACGGATTGTACTAGTAATGTAAGAAATTGTTTATCAAAGAACAAATCGGACTGGCCTCGATCGACAACTAAGCTACGTACATAACTTATATTTAATAACTTAACAGATAAAAATTATACCTTTTATTTAAAGCGGAAACAAATGGGATAAATGTATAAAATAGAAACGAACTTTGATCGAATTACCATTCATAGAAACGAAATACCAAAATTGCCATCAATAATTGAAATAAACTACCGCTTATATCTAATAGATCCTAAAAACAATATTTTCATCATGAACGCTAATATACTACTAAGGGCACGAGGAGTGGGGTTGCGGGCTGGTTCGCGAGCTCGCGAGCTCAGCGGGAACGCCGCCGCCGCCCCTGCGAGATGGTGCGCGAGTTGGAGGAAGCGGGCTGGGAGCTCGTGGCGAGATGGTGCAGGTGTGTGTTTACAGGGACGATTTGTGTAAAAAAAAAAAATTCTTCTGAAATATATATACATATATATATATATATATTATATGTATATGTATATGTGTGTAGTGTGTGTGCAGGTGTGTGTTTAGATAAAAAGGAGAGGAAGAAGAAGAGTATGTATATGTGTTGTGTGTGAAAGAGATATATATATATATATTTATTATATTATTTGTTTTTTTTTTTTATCTTCTTCATTATATATATATATATAAAATATAATACTTGTTTTTTTTCTCTTATAAATTCATTTAATTATGTAGTTTCTTTTTATTTTATGAATTGTACTTTTAATTTTCATTATTAATAAAATGTTTGTTTTTTTATATAATTGTTTAGTATTACTATAAGTTGGAAGGATTAATGTTGCAAATTTATAAATTTGAAAGACAAATTATGAATATTTAAAAAAGGATTTCGGAGGGTTGAGAATGATGGGCGCCACTACAGAGGGTTGGATAGAGGGTTGAAGGGTTGAAATGAGATGGGATGGCGCCACTACAGAGGGTTGGATAGAGGGTTGAAGGGTTGAAATGAGATGGGAGAATTTGATTGGATAATTTTGGGAGGGTTGGACTTAAACCACTCCTTGCACCTTAATTAATTACCCATTTTGTGCTATATAAGCCCCCATGACTCCAAAGTGTAAATTACATAATAAACCCTCTCATCATTCTAATACACGCTCACAGAATCAAGAGATGGCTTCAAAGAACAATATTCCACTAGCTCTCTTTTTAGCACTCAATTTAATGTTTTTTGCACTAGCCAGTGGTTGCACCACCTGCCCTACCCCCACCCCACCAAAACCAAAACCAAAGCCATCCACTGGAACTTGTCCCAGAGACGCCCTTAAACTAGGCGTGTGTGCTAATGTGCTTGGCAGTTTACTTGGTCTTGTCGTTGGAGACCCACCAGTCAAGCCATGTTGCAGCCTCATTGAAGGCCTTGTTGATTTAGAGGCTGCCGTTTGCCTATGTACTGCTATCAAGGCCAACATTCTGGGAATCAATCTTAATGTACCACTGTCTCTCAGTTTGCTACTTAATGTTTGTAACAAAAAAGTTCCAAAGGACTTCCAATGTGCTTAATTAAATCATGAAGACATGAACCACGTACCGACGTATACGTATGTAACCATCTATGTGTGTATTTGTTCCAAATTGTGCAAGTGTTTGATGTTTGACCTTTAATTTCTTTGTAATGTTTTGAAGAATTGTTTGTGAGAAAGGAATATAAATTTCATGTTTTTGTTTGAAGTCTTGCGCTAGCTGAAAGGATAGAACTTTCTCAAATCATTTCATATGTTTTAAGGTTGTGCACGTTTGATTAATCTGCAAGAGCAACCAAAGTTTTGTTCATTCACAAAAGCATTAATCGACATAATTTTTTTTTTTTTTTAAGCCACAAGGACTGACAACACCTCCGAGTTCGAATCCAAGGCGATGCACTAAAGGGGTTACTCTTTCATGTCTTGGATGTGTATAATATCGCAAGAGTCCCCCTCACAACAAGGATCGAACCCATGACCCTTCAAGAAGAAACCCCTTAGGGGAAATTAAACTCTCTGACCAATGGACCAAGACCCCATTGGTGACATAATGTTATTTGACCAATCTTAATTATTAATAAAACCATAATAATTACAATCATCCTAAAGCCAATCAACCAATGAGACACTTCAATTTACTAAAATTTGGTTTTGCATATATAATAAACGAAGTAAGAAAAAGAAACTATAGATATACTATTGGCTTTCTTACACGAGAAGCCTACACAATTTAAGTAAATTTAACTATAGATATAACCTACAGTCATATTAAGTAAATTTTGATAATCATAATTGTAGGTTATATTTCACGAGGTGTTTGGTAAGGGGAAATGACCATGAGAAATGAAATAAGGGCATTCTTTCCTTCCAAAATCTAAAATCCTCATAATACTCAAATCTTGAGAGTATAGATACATACTCAAAAATTTTATTATTAACAAGAACATGTATAGAATAAGCCATTTTAAAGTTTTAAGAAAGAAATCAGACAAGAAAAGTAAGTTTGCAAATTTTTTGGATGTATTTAAGTGTTTTAAAACACTGGCTCTAATACCAGTTGTTGGTTCCACTACTAGAAAAAATGCCTTTAATGACACCGATTTGGTGTCATAAAAGGGGTCAGATGACACGCTTTTTGGTGTCATAAATCGAGACGTCATAAAGCTTTATGACACGCATTTCGCGGGTCATGAATTTATGACACGCTTTTATGACACCCTTTTACGACAAACTTTTATGACACTATTTTATGACCCCTCTTTAGCGTGTCAGGGTTCAAATTTTTTTTTTAAAAAATATTTTTTATAAAATTACTAATATCCACACATTAAATAAGAGTTAATCTCATAACACAAATAAATACACAAATAGCAAAAGAGCGCATTTCATATATATCAAAACAATGCGTTTCATACAATTACAAGTTATATTCTTATCATAGTATGAAGAAATTCATAAAAAGGTAAAGGTATTGACTAAACACGTATATAATGTTAGTCAAAGTACCCGCCCTTGTGGCGGTACCATTTAACGGAATTGACTTCCACTGCTAAAACTATTTAAACATGAAAACAACATATATATCTCAAATATAAAACACTGCATCCTTCATTTCCATGCTTTGGAAGTTCCGAGGCAAGAACCTTGCCGGTTGCTACAAAAATTCACAAAGTTAATATTCAATCACAACTGCATGTATAGTAAGTATATGATCCATACTTCAATGGGAAGACATGTAAAGATACCTTTTGATGGGACAAAAGCCATGTCAATGAATTGCTTAGATGAACCTGCAATGCCATCAAATGTGCTTGATGTACCAGTTCCGACAACTGCTACCTTGACGCATGGTGACCCAGCAGCTCTAAGATTTTAAAAAAAATGCCTTACTTATATAACTTCTTGACAGAAACCGATAAAAAACTATTTCAAACGAAAACTTTCATAAATACTCTGTAGAATTATTGGTTGATTGATAATATGAAAGAATCCATGGCATCTCAAAACATTGTTTAAAAGCTACTGCTGAAAGAATTGAGCTTTATATCCTATTCAACAATGTTTCATGCGTACCTCCAGGCATCAAGAAAGACCAGAGCTGCTTCAGGTGACGTTATGACAATCCAATCAAAAGTAGTGGCTGCCACCATAAAAGCAAAAGAATAAAAATGAAAACTCAACTTTTACAAATTTATTTCACAGATTTTATCGATCTTCAACCTTCAAAGGTTGAGGTAGGGAATTTATGAATGAACGCTAACATATTAAATCCCAGTTTCAGCCTTCCAGTTCAGGTGCAAGTATAACAGAAATACATATCTTATATTCTTATCATAGTATGAAGAAATTCATAAAAAGGTAAATGTATTACCTACTTTGGATTCTCGGAGATTATTGTAGATAAAGATGGCCTGAACATTCGCTCACGAAGTGATTCAACAAATGTATTGGAACCTATTTGGATAATGTACTCATATAGTTAAAACTCATACTGAAATGCAAAAGCGGGAAAAAAAGGAAAGTACAAACAAACTTCAACTAACTGGAAATAGAAGATCTCTAGTGCTTCTCAACACCCTCAACAGCAGCTGCTATGGCCTTCCCTTTTTCAACTGCACGTTCCATACGTGCAATGGCATCATATAAACACTTTTCTATGTCGAGCAAAGCAATAACCTGACCTTGTTATTACTGATAGAAATACTAACCTTGCACCATCTTTTGCAGGGCTTCCACGGCAAGAGTATCAGCAAGTACAAAAACAGGATTTCTTGTCATCACTTTTGAGACAGGTCTATTCTCCTATTAGAGTTAGCTAAAACAAGTCTGAAGAATACATGCCATGATCCATGAATCAGAAGCTAATAAAGATTGAACGATAAACATAGTTTCTTGGCCATATAATTAGAATAACGATACTACAGTATAACAATACACACACACACACACAAGTGATGCTAATCAGGAATTTATGTTTCCTTGTGACACACAAGCCTATTACCGCCTTAAACGCTAATAACCTCCTGAAAACCGTGCCATAAACTTCCAGATTGGATGTTCTATACTTCTATATATACATGATACACAAACACAAATAAATGTCTCTTTTGCAATCAAGTTCTTGAATATGCATCTAAATCAAGAGCATTTCTCCTTAAAATTAGATTTTCTAAAAAATGATATAGGGTCGAAACCCGGTTTACCAAATCACCACCAACACAGCCTAGCTAAGATAGTATGCTTTTCAAAACGACGCGTTTGCTATAACATGCCATTACATCTAAACTGTAATAAATTAGGTAAAAAAAAAGTGTACAAAGTTACCTCAAGTTGTCTAATCTCATACCGATCATTTCTTTTAAAAACTCTAAACTTCACCGTTTCAAGGTCTGGAACTACAAACATACAAATCCACAGTATATTTACAATGAAGGTAAACATACAAACCCTAAACCTTAAGTAGTTAAAAACATATTTAAAAAATGATTCATTTCAGTCAAATTAAACAAAACAAGCAACCTGACATCAAAGCTTCTTCCAAATTCCGACTCTCGAACCTCTTGGGAAACACGTATTTCGCAGTTTCAGTTGCCAAATCCGCCAAAACTGCAATTAAGAGTAAATTGAAAAACACACATACACATATATAGATATTTAGATATATAGACACAGATACATATATGGATATAGACACAGATACATATATGGATATATATAGACACAGATACATATATGGATATAGACACAGATACATATATAGATATGTATAGACACAGATACATATATAGATATGTATAGACACAGATACATATATAGATATATATAGACACAGATACATATACAAACAAAAAGAGAGTGAAATTAAAATTACCTTTCGTCTTCAACAGGAGGGTAATTTGTGTAGATTTTGACTGTAATGGGACTTCGATTTGAACCTTTGGAGCTTCGATTTTGACTGTAATCGATCGATACAAACGACTATATCCATATATATTGAACCTTCAATCGATTTTGACTGTAATCGATTGATATCTATATCTGTTGGGGTTCGATGTGGTTTTCGTTTTGGAGATTTAGGGTTTTTCTTTCACCTTCAATCGATCGATATCTATATCTATATCGATTTGAACCTTTAATCGATCGACATCAAGACTAGATTTTTGGGGTTTTTTTTAGTTTTGGAGATTTAGGGGTTTTTTTGGGGTTTTTTTTGGGGTTAGCGGGAATATAAACAAAAATTAGAAGACGACATTTTTTTATGACACGCAATGAAAGTGTATCCCGTGTTACACTACATTTTTTTATGACACTAAAATTTGCGTGTCATAAACCCATTAGATTTTACAAGTTATGACAATTTTTTTATGACACACCTTTTTGCTTGTCATTGTAAATGCGTGTGTCATAATTTTGGTGTCATTAAAGACTATTTTTCTAGTAGTGTGATAAGCTCACTTGTTTTCAAAAATAAGGATCTTGATTCACTAATAAGTTTCGCGCAAGTTCTAGATCACTAATTACATGTTATCCGGTATGTCCGGATGGCTGTTGTTACAATCAAGGAACTTGGTTGAAAACCTTCCCCTATTTAGATATTTGGGACTACTTAAAGAAAAGTTCAAAGTTCGCTCAAGTGGTTGATTTTGATGCAAAGGCCACACGCAGTCAACCGAGTGCCAAAAGGTCGAAAACATCATCATCCGTCGATCCACAAAGCCAACGTTCAGATGCTCGTTGCATTTTTGACCTAAACACAACCAAGGATAAGGGAGAGAGGTATGTTCGTGAACGTCCAATTGGTAGGGGCATGACTAAAAAAGTCACGTACTCGGGTTTGTTCTGTTGGGTCAACTATACGTAGACGTTTGGGGTAAATGGGTGAGAACCCTCTGGTCCCATATAACGTCTTGGTATCTGATGTGCTAAATCGAGCTTTAAAAATATAAACTAGAATCACCTAAGAACTCGCTACTACACACTATCGGGCAGTGTACCCGACCGTTTGCAATATAGTTAAAAGGTAAGACCGTGTTCGTTCTCGGGGATTGGATTGAGCTAGTTGTATGGTCGAATGGTTTGGAAAACGGGTGTTGCTTTAAAAAAAATCCTTTGACAATTAAATTGAAATAAATTTGAGAAAACAAATTGCATAAAAGTAAAGAAGAACTTAAGACAATAATAATAAAGATCATCCACCTTGAATTCACTAGACTTCAAACATGATTGCATTTAATTAAAGACCAAATTCGTAGAGTTGAAAAGATAATCGTAAAAGGATTAAGGGGCTCACGTGGTACCACCAACCGTGAGCAAATTACCCGATTACCTAAGTTGCTAGTTTAATTACCCAAGCCGGTACCACCAATGCCTAGACAACCTTACCAACAATTAGCTTGTTTGACTATCGAACTAACAATTGTGCCTATGTGGGTATAACGTGGTACCACCAACCGCTATGAAACACGTTGACAAAATGACTCCTTTTATTAAAATGATATTCACTATCATACCATGAACTAGTGATAATTGCTTATAGACAAACAACCATTTGAAAATCACATATGTATCCAACTAGTACCACTAACGAAGAACACACACGCCACCAATATCATAATAACATATATAAAAGAATTAAATCATCAAGATCTCAACACAATGATAATTGAAATCAACTCTTTGAATTAAAAATATAGCAATCACATCATTCGACTAGTTACATCAAGGTGGATGATTAACAGTTTAGCCACTCATGATCAATTCACAATAATAATCAAAATAATAATTAAAATAAGAGAAGAACATGATGTACCAATCGTTTGAGAAATAGAAATTGCAAGACAATAAAATAGATACGATCTAGATGGGTGCTCGTGAATCTTCAGTGGATCCGCCTAAGAAAAACTTGCTTGGAAACCTGATAGAACCCCTTGTAGAGCAGCTCCTAGAAAGAATTTTTTTCATCCCCGGGAATTAGGTTATAGTTTTCTATTTATACTTCCACGATCTGATGCAAAATTCGGCCTAAACACTTTCAGCCCGCGTCGTCCCACTGCGGCGCAGTGGGCGAGTGATGCCCCTCACTGCGGCGCATTAATAATTCTCGTCTTTTTTTCTTCTCCTGATGACTGCGGCGCAGTGGAACCCCACGGCATTTTTTTGTCCTTCTTGGTGTATGACTGCGGCGCAGTAAGCTGCTGCATTCCAAAAGGTTTCTTTCGAACTTGAATGCTTGCCGAATCTCGCCGTCTTTTCCACTTGAAACAAATCTCGATATCATCAGTCACTTCTAAGCCAATAAATCTTCCGAAAATGTGCCAAATGCACGCGTAACCTGTTTAGAGCCTGCAACCACTAACAAACACCATAAACGCGCCAAATGCACATAAAATCGACTCAAAATACTTAAATAAATGGCTAATAATGATGTGGGTGATGGGTATAAATTGGTCACATCAAATCCCCCCACACTTGAGCATTGCTTGTCCTCAAGCAAATCTGACATTAAAGAAAAAGTAATCCTTGGCAATGAAGCTAAATAAACAATTACGAGAATCAAAAAGAAGCAACACCAAGTATGTCAAAGACAAAGAAGTTGGGTGAAGCAGTTTTAATCTTAAATGAAAACTCGAAATGTTTGACAATACCTGAACAATCCGCAAGACATGATAACACAACTAAGCACAAGTGAAACAAATGACCCTATGAATCTCATTCTACTCCAACGAACTTACTTTTGGGGTTGAACATATATGAAGAATCACTCATAGCTCGGTTGTGATGTATACTATTTTACCATAGGCTTGAACTAGGATCATAGCTCCACTGACGTGGCGTAAGCACCAAGTACATCATCAAAATAGGCATAAAGGACGATTGTATAGTTAGGCTAAGGCTAGAGATACGGATATGTACAATGGAGTATGGGAGTATAGGTTAGGAATGAAAGGAAACAATCAAACGTATATGGTATGTATGAAATATGCATAAAATAGTCTAATCAAACCCGTACCATTGATTGCCAACAAGCCACCAACCCATAAGATGTCATCCCGCAAACACACCTCCAAAGGTAACCAAGCAAACCCGACACCATTGTGGTGTATCAACTTCAAACACTTATAATCAACCAAGTCTTCCATTCTTAACGATACAACAAAACTTCTAGACATAACAAAAAAATTGAATAGTACCCACTAGTAGCCCAAGTTCTTTTCCTTCTTCTTTTTCAGATGAAATCACTCTCTTCTTTTTATTTTTGAACCACTTTTACTCCACTAGTAGGCACCCTCTTACAATGATAAACATGTCTATAACACTCATCTTCTTTGAACAACTCAAGATAATCCTCAATAACTTAACCAACTGACGTATTCTCATAGACAAGAATAATCTACTAGATAACCAACTGAAGCTTTCCCAAACCATCCAAACAAACCAATGACAATCAATGGCCCCCCAGATTAGACTATCGGTATAGTAAGGTATAAATAGGTAAAGTTTATATATATGAGTGAATTTATGCAAAGGTAAAGGCTAAATTAGAGGAATGTATAGCAAAGGTATACAGAGAAAAGAAGAATGTATGTATAAGGGTATGTAAAGTAAAGGTGTAAATTTACAAAAGAAAAGTGAAAAGAAAGAGAGAAAAAAAAAAGTATGGTCAAACCTAAATGCCAATTCGTCATCCGATGTACTTAGTCACGATCGCCAGGCCAAGTTCTAGAATCAACACATCACCGGCACACTCATATCAAGAGAAGAACCCGGAAATGGAATGGATATACCTCAAACATGCACATCCTAGTGCAGGGCATCAAAACGAAAACCCTTACTCCCGAATAAATCCACGAGCCTAAGAGAGGGACGTATTTACGAGGCAATCACACCAAAACCGTCACCTGACACAACTATATATGAAATGATGAAATCTCACATTTGGGTGTTTTGGACATATTTGAGCATGCAAGTAATGTTATCAATCCCGAAGGACTAGCCAAATAACCGTTCAGAACACACTTCGCCAATTAAAAATTTTGCCAAGGAAAAATTTTGTAGTAAAATTGCTTATAAAGTTATCATAATTAAGTGTCAAAAGCAATTTACCACAAGGACAAGTTCAACTCAAGTTTCAAAACAATATCAACT
>JAOXNX010038088.1:0-15310 GCA_028566075.1 Solidago caesia | reverse complement strand
CCTACCAATTTGACAGAAGAACACTTGGGTCATGAGTATTTTGAAGAGTTGTTGTCAAGGTCCTTTTTCCATCATGCGCCTAATGCATCATTATTTGTAATGCATGATCTGATGAATGACTTGGCGACATCTGTTGCTGGAGAGTTCTTTTTAAGGTTAGACAATGATACAGATAAGGATATCGGGAAAGAAGTGTTGGAAAAGTGCCGTCATCTATCATTTGTTCGTGAAAAATTTGTAAGTTACAAGAAGTTCGAGGTAATCAGCAGAGCTAAAAATTTGAGGACATTTATGGCAACATCTGTTGGTGGGTTTGAAAGTCAGCAATATTTCTACTTATCGAATAAGATTCTCGTTGACTTATTTCCTCGGTTACCATTGTTAAGGGTCCTTTGTTTGAGTAATTTTGAGATAAGCGAGGTGCCAGATTCCATTGGTGAGATGAGGCACTTGCGGTATCTTAATCTATCTCGAACTTGCATCACCCATCTACCAGAAAGTGTCTGCAATCTCTACAATTTACAAATATTGATTGTTTTTGAGTGTTTTTGTCTGGCCAAGTTGCCCAACAACTTCTCAAAACTTAAAAATCTGCGGCATCTTGACATTCGGAATACTGGTGTGAATAAGTTACCATCAGGAATTGGTGAGTTGAATAACTTACAAACTCTCTCCGAGATCATTATTGAAGGTGAAAATGGTTTTGAAATAACCAAATTTAAAGATTTAAAGAATCTATGTGGGAAAATTTCTATTAAGGGGTTGGATAAAGTGCAAAGTTCAATTCATGCACGGGAGGTGAACTTTTCGGTAAAGAGGCTTAGTGAGTTAGAATTGGAATGGAGTGATGTGTTTGATGTTTCTCGAAGGGAAATGGTTGAGAAGGAGGTCTTAAATGAGCTCAAGCCTTGTAATGAAAGCTTAAAACAACTCAAAGTGGTGTCTTATGGGGCAATAGAGTTTCCAAATTGGGTTGGGGATCCGTCGTTTCTTCGATTGGAACACGTGTCAATACATGGCTGTAAAAAATGTTTATCTCTACCGCTGGTCGGATAGTTACTGGCACTTAAGGAGTTGTTTATTAGTGACATGGATGAGGTGAAAGTTGTGGATTTGGAGTTACTATGAACTGGTCTTATATTTCCTTCACTTGAGATTCTAAGTATTAAAGATATGCGGGGGCTGGAGAAATGGTCAACCAATAGTGGGGCTGTGTTTCCATGCCTTCGAGAGCTTTGTATTGACACTTGTTTTAGATTGGCTGAAGTTTCACTTGAAGCACTACCTTCATTGAGGGTATTAAAATTGGAAATAGAGGCGATTTTAGGGCTTACAGATGTGTGTGGAGTGATGTTACAGAATATATTGGTGAAGATTTAGAGATTAGTGAGTGCGACGAGATAAAATACTTGTGGGAATCAGAAGTAGAGGCAAGTAAGGTTCTTGTGAAACTAAGGAACTTGGAAGTAAGATATTGTGAGAATTTGGTGAGTTTAGGAAAGAAAGAAAAGGAGGAGGAGGAGGAGGAGGGTGATTGTGGGCAGCGTCTACCTAACATCTCTTAGGAAGTTGAAGATATGGGGATGTGAGAATATGGAGCGTTGCAATGTTCCAAATGGCATTGAGACATTGACTATCGGTTCGTGTCGTTCAGTTAAAGCAATCTCCTTCCCATCAGGAGTAGGAGGAGGAGGGCAGAAGTTCAAGTCAGTTTGTATTGTGAGATGCTGGAAAGTAATGAAAGGGAGTTGGGAGGATATGGAGGAGGGGAAGGAGACAAGAGTATGACGCTTTTAAACAACAATTCCATGCCATTTCTTGAAATTCATCATTTAATTGAATTGCTTCCCTCACCTCACCAGATTGATAATAGAAGATTGTTTAAGTCTGGAGTCGTTTCCTGACCACTACTTGTCTTAAAAGATATGACAATTGTGAATTGTCCAAGATTGGATGCATCCTTTCCTCGTGGGCACTGGCCTTGCAAGTTGTCTTTCCTTGCAATTGGAAAGCTGAAGAAGCCTATCTCAGAATGGGGCCCACAGAATTTCCCTCCTTCACTTGTCACCCTATGTTTATTCGGGAGATTGTCCTTCGATGATAATGGGGGATTGTCCTCAGATGATAATGAGGATGTGATTGATTTTAGTAGATTGTCCCATCTTCTTCCTTCATCTCTTACTCGGCTGGAAATAAAGGATTTTGAGAAATTGGAATCAGTTTCAAGGGGGCTCCAACACCTCACCTCCCTCCAACAACTTAAGTTTGAGTATTGCCCAAAGTTGAAACAGCTGCCAGAAATGTTGTTTCCTTCACTTTTGAGTGTGCAGAGCCTTCGCTGCCCAGATCTGAAAGAAATATACAGTACAAGTGGCTCCTACTGGCCCCTCGTTTCCCATATCCCCTGCTTCCAAATATAACCCTAAATTAGAAAGTTAATAAGAAGGTCTCTCTCTCTCTCTCTCTCTCTCTCTCTCTGTTTCATATTTTGGAGGATATAAATTCAAATCCTCTTTCTTTGGTTTCATTTGATAAAAATATGATTCTCAGTGCATTAGTTTTTTTCAATCCATTTTCGCTTCCCTTTTTAATATTTATATTTATTTATGTATAACTTTGGTTTGGGGTTTGATAAAATTGCATTTTAATGACCTTGTATTATCTCAAATTAAGATTAACTCAAATCAAAGTGGATCGAGTTGGATATAACAAAGACTAAATGCACAACTTCTCCATGAGCTTTATCACAGCCCCCACCATATTTCAATATTCATGGTTTGTAGTATCCTTTTGAAAGATCCAGAAAACAATTTATTTTCCTACTCTGTGTTGCTTTTACATTATCGTCATTTCCACTTTCTTTAGAGAGCTCTCCTTATATGCGTATTACTGTTATATCACCCATTGTTTTACTTCTCTTCTTATTTTTAATATACTGTAACATTGTTTGATGAACTCATTTATTTTGTGAATTGTTATTCAACCAGTTTCAAGCTACAACATTCGTCAATTTTAACAAGTTATACGCACACAATAAACCTGTTACACACTATAGACTTTTGGTAATAGTTGAATACACTTTCGTGCATTTAATCCTATCACTTTGGTTTGGGTTTGATAAAGTTGCATTTTAACAACAGACTCCCCCTGTATTATCTCGAAGATTAACTCAAATCAAAGTGGAGTTGGGTATCACAAACACTAAATACACAACTTCTCTATGAGCTATATCACAATAAGCTCTTAGTCTTAGCCCCGCCATATTTCTTGATATTTCCCATAAACAAATTTCTCCAACCACATGTGCATCCTTTCGAAAGATCCACATCAGAATTTTACTACTCTGTGTTGCTTTTACATTATCATTATCTTCACTTTCTTTAGAGAGCTCTGTTTATATGCTTATTACTGTATATGATCCATTGTTCACTTCTCTTCTTATTTTTAATATAATGTAACATTGTTTGATGAACTCATTTATTTCGTGAATTGTTATTGCAAGCATGGTGACCTATCTTATTACACCATCATGTATTTTTCCCAACTTCTTGTCATTTGGGTCATCTTGCTTTTCCTTTGGATCCATATAGTATTCTGTCTAATTATTCTTGTTGACCTATATTATTATTGTTTATTTAGGCTTTCATATGTTAATTTCACAAGTTGATCTTAAGAGGAAACTGACCATGGTCCATGGATACTGATTTAATTGTGCAGACCCAATTGGAGGCATTTCACAATTTCAAGTGGTGCTTTGCAAAAGTTGAAAGCACATAGCAAAACCTCAGTGAGCAGTGACAATCAACGGGGTGAAGATCGAGGTGATGCAAAAGACTCTTTCATAATCCAGACGGATTCCATCCTACAGAGAAATCAGAATTATCACATCAAGGAGACCGGAAATTAAATCCCCCTAGAAATTAAAAGGTCATAGAGTTAGGAAACGATTTATTGTTGCATACTTAAATTTGTAAAACTCTCTATTTTTATTTTTATTTTTTATCTTATCTGATTTTCTTAAGGAGATAGAAAGACCAACTAGAACCTTAACATTTTATCACAACCACATGATCTAGTGTCTTTTCAGTGTTCTAGTTACTGAGGGTAATTTCCATGACTTCATTTTCTTGAACTTGTATAACTTTGGTCGGTTCTATCAAGTATATCATGCGACTTTGATTCTGATATGGTCGCCTGCCATAATGTTTAGTCCTCATTGGTTGTTGCCTTAATTTGTTGCCTTATTGCTAAACACAACCTGTTTTACCATGAACTTTCCAACCAAAACCTGATTTAACTGGTTACAAAACCTGCTTTAGCCATTACCTAACCCGCCATTCTGTAGAAAATATGCAAAGAAACACATAAAGACAGCATACCTAAGATGTTTCCAATATCTTTTTCTCCAATACTGCTTAGTATTAATTTGATTCATATAAGATTAAATGCTTACGTAAATTGACCCATTCACAGTGAATGAGTTAAAATTGCCAACTAGTAACAAGTTAGATTAAGACGAGTTGGCATGGATTAGTGCACAGCTTAAGACATGTTTATGTCAAAAGTATAGGATCTTGACTGTATTACGGCTTTGAAAGTGTACTTTGGATGACAACATACAATCACGAGGAAGAAAGCTGCAAAACAAATGTGCTGTTATGAGTTTCTTATGGCGGGTGTTTTGTGATGAATTTATGAGGATTATGATGAAATTTTATGCATAATGATCATACTCAACCTCAAGGTATAGATTAGAGGAAAATAATCTTGAGATGTCTACTCTTATATTTAGCTGTCAAATAAACGGGAGTTTCAGAACTTACCATTGTAAAGCTGACATCCTTCTATATTGAGATTAAAATTACAATATTTTCACAACTTGCAACAATGGAATTCTTATTGAAAATGGTCGGAAACGGTCACTGAAATACCTTGGTTAGGCCACGTACATCCTAGTAAAAAAAACTCACCATCCCCAGGTAGCCTAAACAGGGAAAACCTCTTATGTTTACCCGTTTTATGTAATTAAAGTATTCTCATTTCGCGGATTGTAACAGACTCCATTTGTAAGGTTCTAAAAATACTAGGCTCCAGACTGATTAAAATGCATACTATTAACATCTTGTCTTACTTGCATATAGAATTAAATCATATAGCCTAAAATTCTTGTCCGGATTTATATTTCTGAATGCTTTCCGGTTGATCTTATGATAAAATATAAATTTTATGTATATTGCGAGTGAAAATGGTGCTATTATAGATCAATCAGAACTCAGAAGTCATTGTACAAAGATGGTTAAACCTGATAATAATATAGTCAAAGAACCAGACACAAAACCAAAAAGAAGATTACTAAGCTGAAGTGATATTAGATACCATAGATGGATTGAAAATAGACGATTCAACGAGGCAAAACAAAGGAAAAGAAGAGAAAGAGTATGCAACAAGATAAAGTGATGCTGTTTGCTATTAATGATAATGAATTAGCAACAGATGATTGAGAAAAAGAGAAAAAAAAAGGAAGAAATAGAAGTCAACTGTCAAAGAGGAAGAGGCAGAACGCAGACGTAGTGAAAACGGATGCTAGAATTAAAAATATGTCTAGTAAAGAAAAAAATTACATTCCCTCATGTTGCCATGAGTGGGGGCCGATAATGGGTCAGTTATTTATTAATTAATAAAAAAGTTTCAAGAAAAAAATAGATCATTATGAAAATGAAAATCTATCTACGGAGGTGACAGTAAACTTCAAAGAACAAAAAATGCAAAAAGGAAGAAATTAATCCACAAGAAACTTCTAATAAACAGCTTGGATGGACAGACAAATGGGAAACTCGAGATAAATAGAGAAGACAAATCTGATGCTAAGAAATTCATGAAAAAACAACAAAAATGTTCCAGATGAGGTATGTGTAACATTTCCTGGTAGCAACATGTTTTGGGTGAAAAAGTATAATTCTTTGGCGGGCCAAAACGGGTTGGGCAGTTCATTTTTTAGAAACAGATGTTATATTATTATATAGGGGAAAGTTACTTTAGGAACCCCTAAAAGGTCAGAAACCTTTAGGAACCTTTTTGATCAAGGGTATAATAGTAAAATCTTTTTTTGACTTTATTTTATAAATATAACATTTTTTAAATTTCTTTAATTGTAGGGGATCACATGTGATCCAATCTCATCGGAAAATCACATATGATCCAATCTCATCGGAAAATCACATATGATCCAATCTCGCCGGAAAATCACATATGATCCAATCTCACCGGAAAATCACATATGATCCAATCTCGCCGGAAAATCACATATGATCCAATCTCGCCGGAAATCACATATGCTCATGTAAAATTTAATAGAAAATCACATATGCTCATATACAAATTAATATCAATTTTTAAGTTTCAATCTTATTAACAATTTACAATATCGCCGGAAAATCACATATGCTCATCTTATAAACAATTTACAAATATCGCCAGAAAATCACATATGCTCATCTATTAACAATTTACAAATTCGCCGAAAATCACATATGATCCAATCTCGCCGGAAATCACATATGCTCATCTACAAATCTTGCCGGAAATCACAAATGTCATAGACTTAATTATCATCTTCATCATCTCTGCCTTTATTCATAATATCCACCACCTCCTGTAAAATTCTGATTCAAAAATATGAAACAATATCAATATAATTCATAAAAATATTAATCAAATAAAAATATGTGTAATTATATATATGTAAATATTATAGGGCCAAATAACACCTAAACCAATAAAAAAAAATACTAATATTTTACAAAGAATGATCTGATCAAAGCAATTTTTATCAAATATGTTCTGAATAGCTTAACAATTGTACTATTATCATACACCAACATAAATATAAAGAATCTCCTTACCTGCAAGTCATTCCCACATGCTTGCCGCCAAATTCTATGAGGCAGATTAAGTGAACCATGCCTACCGAACAAATTATTTCTATCAAATCATGTCGTCCAAAAGTGTTTTTTTATTCATTTGATTACACGAGCGGCTAGGTTTTTTTTAGATGATGGGAAAATTTTGTTAACTGCATATCTCGTAAATATACGGCTATATTTGTAGATAAATATTAGGGGAAGTTTTTTTTTATAATGATGTGACTAAACTGCCCTTTTTTATTTTTAAATTGAATTTAACATGTTTAATTAATTACCAAAATGCCACATTTGTTTTAATCCATTGATCAAAATATTTAAGGGTTGTGATTAGTTTAAAAAGGTTCTCAATGGTTCTTAACCTTTTAGAGGTTCTCAAAATAACTTTTGTCTTGTCACCTATATATATATATATATATTCCATGGATCTTTGATTTCGATGAACTTGATGACGATGATGACATGATTCTTTTCTGGTCTTGACAGTGGTGAATCCTCACAAAATCGTTCTGAGGTATGATGATATGGTCCAAGTTCGATTGCAATAATATGTATTTTTAGATTCTTTATCTAATAGAAAGAAATTTAGTAGGTTGGTTGATCCACCTAAATTTCAACCAATATAGGCGAATATCTATGATGGTAAAAACATGATTCTATATCTTATTTCTTTTTTTTACTTAAAATATTAAATGCATGATTACCTAATCTCAACTAGAGTCTAATGACATTTTTTTGCGTCGTGAGTGCAGATATGCTACTTCTTTTACAAAAATATTACGTTCGGGTCGCTTTTTTGGTTTGAGGCCGATGCTTCTTTCTTTAACCAAAAAAATGATTAACATTATAGCAGGGTTGAATAGCGTCATTTGCATTCCTCTTCCAATGACTATTATGACTTGGATATAAGCTCAAAAGTCTATTTCAAAACACACACATTTGTCTAAATTATTGCAAAATGTAGTATACATCATGCTTACGTGCAAAGGTGGTTTTGGGGTGATGGAAAATGAAAAGGGAGTTTCGTGAAGCGGCTATTAAGAAGTTCAACTAAAGTACTTGATGAATTCATGAATGAAGTTATCACTATTTTCAAACTATAGCATTAGAATCAATGATAGACAAAAAAACTTTTGTTCCACATCCCCGCGTATCACGCGGAATATAAATCTAGTATATATATATATATATGCAAATGTTATATGTTCCTGGATACGTTAGGTAAAGAAAATTACTTTACATAGTAAAAACAATTACTTATGTAAAAGGGCTTAGTACTTCAAAATGTAAGTAACTTTACACATTTTGTCATAGTGGATATCCAACTTTAATCTTGCGCATTGTATGTAAGTAACTTGTTATTTTGATCTAATCATGTAAAAGTGTATACGTGGCAAACCATATGAGCTGCCACGTGCAAGTTTTTGATTGGTGCAAGTAAAAATGTTACATGATTTGATCAAAATAACAAGTTACTTACATACAATGCACATAATTAAAGTTGGATACCCAATATGACAAAACGTATAAAGTTTCTTGCATTTTAAAATACTAAGCCCTATGTAAAATTCAGCAGCCCTCCCAGTGAACTCACCACGGTGCGACCTTTGACGTATATACAACTCAATAGGGCTAACACCTTTCGGTAAACACGTAAAATTAACATAAGGTTAGTGTTTTTTACAATGTCACAACTATACTTTAAAGATAAAACAACTTACATTATCGTATCTAATATGGGCAACATTTTTCCTGCCATGACGAACAATAATCTCCTGTTGTGCCCTACAAGCCTTGTTCGCAGCCGTTTCTCGAAGGCCTCCCCGGTCTTAAAATTAACAAACTTGCGCCATTCCTCGGCTGGCACCTCTAAAGGGGGCGACTCCCTTACTGCAATTGCATTCTTCACCCCCTGGCTTCAAAGTGTTTCTGGCTGTATTTGTATTTCTGACTTCTATATATATGCGCAAAGTACTTTACCAACCCAATCCATAAAGTGTGCCCCTGGCCCATTGAGATGGTAGGCCACGTCATAGTAACTCTGCAAGATATAAGTAACAATTAGAATACTACATATTTTCACAAATACAACATTTAACTAAAAACACTTAACCTGGACCTCTTCGTATATAATACATGTATCATCCCGACCAGTGAGGGGTAGTAGTAGGGGATCCTGGAAATGATGGGTAGTAGTAGGGATCCTGGAAATCATGGTCCCGACCAGTGAATTGAAATTATCACTGTTTGTACCAACATCAATTTACGTCCCCTTAGAACCCTTTTCAAATTCGACGTCAAGGAGTTCTGCAGTCGACTTTTTTAAAGCCACTTTGAGACTAAGAATCTTAGTCTTTTTCCTCCCCTGTTTCGAGCCTACAAATTTAGATGAACAAATGAAAAATACAAGCAATTAAGTTCAAATTTAGATTCGTCACTAATATCAACATGTGGTTCGCATTCATTATCTACATTGTCGTCTGTGTCATCGTCTGTGGCGTCGTCTACATCATCATCATCCACGACATGAGTATGTTTAACTTCCATTCCTTTGCCTTTACTCAACCCCGGAAGTGCCAAATCATCCAAGTTAGCAGACAACAAAATATCTTATGAATTGCTGCCATGTAAACGATCCACTTCAATATCTCCCGCATTGATATCTCGGTCCCAGATCTTCCGATGATGAACTTCTTAGACGACCTTCCAATATTTACCTGATTCACCTCTTCTTAATTTTAACAGGGTCATCAAGATAAAAGACTTGATTTGCATGTTTTGCAAGAAGGTATTGGTCTTCTTTAAACCATTCATTACGAGTAGAAATACTGGTTATGTTATCATGAGTGACACAACCTTGTTTATCGGTTTTGAACCATTTACATCGAAATAGAAAAACCTTGTGGCCTCCTATATAACATAGCTCCTGAATTTCTTCCAACATTCCATAAACGGTTTTCCTTCAGCATTGGTTGTTGAAACTCCGCTGTTCTGAGTTGTTCGGTGTAAATCTCAACTATGGACCACAAACCTCACACCATTAACTATGCAAGCGGTGTAAGAGTATACATGTAATGGTCCATTGGCCAAAGCAAGTAACTCATCACTACAGTGAGATTCGTCATCTACTCGCAGACGTCTGATCTATGAAGAAGACAGGGTTGTACAAGATTAGATTCAATAAAACGTTATTTTTTAGAATGAGTATTGCATGTGTCTGTAAGCTTTTACCGTGTGCTTAAACCAACGAGAAAAATCTGTTTGTATCCTAACCCAACCTTTTTCATTGTTTTCCTAGCTTCATAGTGTGACACAGGAATTGTAGCCTCTGGAAATGCAGATCTAAGCAACTCTAGCAATTGGTCGAATGATGTATCAATCCATTTGTTAATTGCCTTCATGTGACTCAACTTTGCCAAAAAGTCCAACGAAGACATCCAATTACAACCAGGGTATAGCTCCGAATTAGCAAGTGTAAGTAACTCAGCAAGTTCGTCGGTTGTAGCACTTGGTGCCTGTGTTATCCTGTTTGGGTCATCGGTTGTGTTCATTGGTTCATCGGTTGTGTTCATTGGGTCATTGGTATCTGTGGTGTGTTCATGGTCATGATTCTCCTAGCGAACATTGGTGAGAAAATCATGCAATTGGCCTATCGTTTGAGGTATGGCATGTTGTATTGGCGATGGCAACACAACTGGTACGCAGTGAAGCTTTCATGTCTTGTAACGTTTGCTAAAACCATGTTCATGTATGTGAATTTATACATCTTCAAGTGTTTGCCATTCAAGGTTTTCACAAACCTCACATGGGAATTGACATAAACCATTGTTAGTCACAGGGTCCTTACACCTCTCGATGAATGCGGTAAGACCAAACCAAAATTGTTTAGACTCTGGGTCTAAAGTAGTCCAACTCTTATCAATCGACATTAGATTTGTTGTGTGCATCAAGATTATATAACATTCAAAATCATATATCAGTACATGGATAAAAAGGCATGCACATCATATATCAATACTAAGGGATTACGAGTGGTTTATGGCGACCAATTTGTATCGGTGGTCGTCTTAACCCATTTTTTTTTTATGTTTTGCCTCATATATGGATGCGTATAACTGATTTACTATTTACTTTTATAATTGTTTTGATTACATCAGTGGGCAGGGTTGTGATGAGCATGTTTTTAAGCCTAGCATCAGGATTTACTAGCTTTCTTTCATCATCTATCCACTGAACTTCTGCCTTGATTTATGTTGTTTGAATGGGTTCACCGTCAGCAGTAGGGGCAGAAACATAAGATATAGCAATTGGTACATAAGGTCCTGCTGTCAAAATGGTCATTAGGTAAGGTTCAACTCCTACAATATGTAAGATCATCCTTTCCTTCCAAGATCCAAAGTCACCAGATTCAAACTTTGGGGAATAGAGACATACCCAAAATCTCTAGTATTGACAAGAACAGGAGTAGAAGTCAATTTCTTTTTTAAAAAAAATAGAAATTAAAGAAATACAAAGTTTGCAAACTTTTATGGATCTGTTTCGGTGTTTTAGAAACACTAGCTCAGATACCAGTTGTTGGTTCCCAAGTTTGCACAACTTATAACTTCACAAAAAGTAAAGCGTACAACTAGTTAACCATTGTATGATGTATGAATATATTAATATTTTAAACAATGATACAATGGTCGAATTAACAAACTAGTTGTGGAGTCTAGACTAACTAAAGACTCAAAGGGTTTTACAAATACACTTAGTAAAATGCAAAACAATAAAAAAAATACACTTTGTAATTTTCTGGAGATTGGCAATAGTCTTCGAGACTAGGATGTTGATGTGAAAGTGGTTGTCAACATTTCATTGGTGAAGTACTTTGACATTTAATGCTTCTGAATTGTCTTCTTTATTGTTTTACCATTTTGGATGAAAGAGAATTGTTGATGCATACTTACACATTCTTGTTCTTATTCATAAATGGATAAAGTGGATCACATGAGTGTTGTGAATTAGTCATATATGTGACCATTTGGCACTTAGCTACTTGAATCCTCTTTTCCCTATTTTGACTTACAAAGGATATAGGTTAAGAATGACACTTCATTGTTGCACAGACTAGCTGATGACTCGATGAGAACTTACTTCAGCAACCAAGTCTTATTAGCGAATCATGGTCCTAACATAAGTTCTTGATATGTATGTGTTGTGCTTGTGCCCGTTTTTGCTAGCATTAACCTCTCACAAGTGTTGAAACTCTCATCAATATATTGTTTTTGGCTGTGAAGTGTTAAATAAACTAAACTCGTAGTTTGCTCAAATACACTAATCTGATTTAACAATGTCTTTAACAATGTATATTCTCTTATTTGGATTAAGACTAATATTCTGATTTAAGATGTTTGTTTATTTTGTAATGGATTGATTGAAGTTAAGTTAAATCTGTTCAAGACGATTTGTTGAAAGTTGAAGTGTTAGAACCAACTGTTGTTACAGTATTTGAAATTTTATGTGTGTTTACATGTGTGTTTATGCTTCAAGGATTTGTGTTTTCAGGTGTTTGTGACTGACCGATCATACTCCATGGCGGTTTAATCAATTGCCAAGAAGTTATAATTTTTTAGTTAAACGTGGATCTTTATGGAGAATCATGTATTATGCTAGAAGCTCCGTTGCTAATGATGCTTTTCCTATAGAAAGAAGCACATAGACATTAATGGAACTTGTGATATTGCCAAAAGAGCTCGACCTATGCACCCGATCTTATTTTTCACGTGGAATAATGTTTCCAGCTTATTATGGTCCTAGAGTTCATTTTCTCGATGTGGAATCTGCAATGTAAAACATGACCCAGTTAAAACTTCATTCATGCTTATGAGCGCAGTTTTTGGTTTAATAAGATAAAAAGATTGACTCTGTTTATACATTGTTTAAACACAGTCTATTAGTCCCACTTTTTAAGTCACATATTACTTCTATATTATTTTTCATTTTCTTCCAAGAATTGAGCAATCTGTGTATGGCAGGTCAGGTCCAGGTCAAGTTAGCTCCAGGTTAGGTCCAGGTCTGGTCCTGGTAAGGTCAGGTCAGGTCCATATCAGGTCCAGGTTCAGGTCCAGATCAGGTCATGACTCTATATTATAGTTAACATGGAAAGTATTGAATTGTTTTCATTTGGATTGTTAAATATATAGGAGGTAAATATAGAGAAGGAAACACGGGTTCATTGTTTTGGGAAGGAAAAGCCTTCCGAATCCAGCCAAGAAGAGCAGACCTTTTTGGGGATTTGTTGAATTGGTGAGATAAAAATGAAGTGACTGTGCTATGATAAAAATTCTTATGCTGGTTGTTTTTTATTTTCATGGAAATTATATGTTGGGTCACACTCTGGGAACTGTTTCTGGGGGTCTTGATGGGGAGGTTTGGTTTTTATTCTATGATATTGCTTTTGTCGTGCATTCTTTTGGGACATATGAGTTTTTTTGAAATTATAAGGGATATATATAAATATATGGAAGTTTGCTAGGTGATTATACATAGAAATCCGATTCCATTTGCACACAAGATAAACCGATGAACAATAAAGAGGCAATGTTTTTTTTCAGTGAGGATTCTCTACCCTCCCCACTGATTGAATGCCTCGGCCCGAGCCCTAGAAGGATCAAACATGGTTGAAGCGATTTGGAGAGGGTTCTTTCCCCCTCCATGGACCGAGTGCATCCAACAGATTAACAAGAAAGGTCGAGCTTGTGAATGGGGCAAAGCCCAAGCGATCGCATCACGAATAACGAATCATAAACAAAGCATATACCTTGGTTTCTCTCCCCTATGGCTCTTCTTCCCCTTCCAAGGGAATCGACCAGGAGGAGGAGGAGATTTTGTAGGCCTGAAGAAGTTTATATCTCCTTGTGAAGGCTAGGTATGTGGAGAGGTTTCTCTCTCCTCCCACAAGAGGTAAACCCGGCTTTTACAAAGTATATGTGGAGAGGTTTCTCTCCCTCTCCAAGAGAAAGCAACACGAATGGATTTGATTGAAGCAAGGAAGTTTCTCTCCCCTCCCCACAAGGTGTAAAACCGATTAGATGTAGATAGGGGTGGAGAGGTTTCTCTCTCTTTCCAAGGGATATAGGAACGGCTGTTAACACAAAATGAAAATAAGAAGTTTATGAGCATGGGCCGTGGCATCTTGAGCTGGGCCGGTCCATGACCTCTCCAGATTTAGCATTCTAATACAAATAATATTATGGGCCGGTTCTATGAAATGTCCTATATGCAAATGGCATTGTATATCTTGTACATCCAAAACTATATTACATAAAAGATACATATCCAAAACTACAGTAAAGACTGTAGTCCTTGCAACAAAAAGGAAACTAATAACCTGGGAATCTACGAAAGTATCTAAGGACTTTCCAAATATTCCTTCTATAAAAGAAACTGTCAAAGATCATTCAAGGTAGATTCCATTTCACATTCAATTCAATCAATCACATTTATTTCACAATCATCGCCACCTTAGGTTCGCCAAGAATTTGTTAGGTTCGCACTGAATTTTCAGGAGTCGCGGTGGTTGTGAAGCCAAATTCTATCATCGTCACTGAGCCTGTCACTTTAGGCTTAAACACTAGGCAAATGGCAAATTTTGGTTCTGGATCCTATGTCAATGACTCTATGAGGTAGGTTGTCTAGCTATATTTTTTATAATGGATTTCGGGTTCTTGGGTGGGTCATTTTGTTTCTTAAAGGCAAGACCGGCATTAGGAGATGGCAGGATTTGGAGTGGTTAATGGTTGGTTTAAGTTTTGATTATGGTGTATTTTTTGGATACAAGGAAGGTGTTACTCACGGTGGAATTGGTTAAGTACATTAGTTTTGGTAGAGATTTTAGTGTATTAGTTTGGAAATATATACTAAGTTTACCTGGTTTTATAAACTGTGAAGTTTTGTGGAGAATCTTAATGGAGTATTTTGTTGGTGGGGATAAGAAAGTGGTGAAGAATAAGTGTTTTGGTTGTGTGGGTTTGACTTATGAGAGTCAATGTAACATAATTGGAAATGAAGGTTGGTGTGTAATATTTGGGAAGGAAAGAAGTCATGGCATGGAAAAAAGAGTGGAATTATTTATTTATGTTCAAAATAATGGTGTGTCATTATCAAGTACACTTTAGACTTTGCATTGAAAGGATTTAATTA
This sequence comes from Solidago caesia, assembly GCA_028566075.1. Lineage (NCBI taxonomy): Eukaryota > Viridiplantae > Streptophyta > Magnoliopsida > Asterales > Asteraceae > Solidago > Solidago caesia. Next base: position 206 of record JAOXNX010038088.1, on the reverse strand, counting down.
TAAAAAGGTAATTCTGGAGATGAGCCATTCAAGTTGAAGTGTTTTATCTAAGACCTCTTTCTATCTTGACGTCATCATCACTACCACATCAGCTTTCTCTCTCTAAGACACACCCAAGAACTACCCCCTCCCTATCATCCCCTCATCTTCATCTCATACTCACTGCCACATCAACATTTTCTCTCTCCACTTTTATTTTACCACAA
>JAOXNX010038037.1:0-15337 GCA_028566075.1 Solidago caesia | reverse complement strand
AATGATGTATTTATATGTACATGATTTCTTTTATATTTATATATATATATATATATATATATATACTGTATAAGATAAGGTATAAGATATGGGATAGTGAAATTAACGTACACTATATATATATATATATATATATATATTATATATAGTTGAAGAAGTAAGACTTGTTTAAGATTTAAAGAAAAAACATACTAATATTAAATTGCAAGGAAATGCACTCCATGAAGGTTCAACGAAAATATATCCGTGGCAACGTTATGACTTGAATATTTTAATTTCTATTCAAAAGTTATATATATATATATATATATATATATATATATATACTTTTCTTGATACCCGTACGATATACGGATACACATTGTACGATTACTTTTTCAATTGAAAAACTATAATTTGAACAAAATTTATGACTTATATTTATATTCAACAATGATAGTTTATTAGTTATGAACATGCAATATAAATGTTGAAAGTTATAGGGACCACCCTATTTATACTATCTTATAAATCATTTGCATGATGTCTTAAATTTTTAAATTTTTAAACATTACCATTTTTAACTTATTATTTAATGTTTATATATATATATATATATTGATTTACATAATTTTTAATTATAAATATTCTATTAATAACAAAAAAAATACAATTTTTATATACATGTATTAGACAATTCAGAACCGGCGGTCGGTGAAACCGATTGTCGAACACCATCACCTTTTGACTTCAACCATTAATCACCGCGCAATGCGCGGATATTATTTCTAGTATTTCTTTAACCACGACGTTAGTACATATGCAATTTAATATTCTCATGTTGGATGCCAAACTGGTTAGTAGGGGACTGCCCATGGTTTATCCATCACATGCATTTGTAATTAATGAATAAAAATTTTGAGTTTCAATAATAACCATATTACAATTATATTAACCGATACAATATCTTATTAAGATATATGCATCTTTGTTGTTAGACGCGTTAAAAGACATCTCTTTCATATGGGTTAGAAAATTATTATTAATTTGTAGATGATATAAATATGAATACTTGCATTTATTCACGATTGTTTATTATCTTTTTAGTTTTTTTTGTTATTAAGAAGATAAACACATTTGTTAGATTAAATAACTAAAATTAATGTGTAAAAATTTGTTCTAATATAAATATAATTATAACTAATTATCTTATGAAGTGTATAATACAAAAAAGTTTTAGATCAAGGTAACTCTATTTGGATATGTATATCTATTAAGGAAATTTATACTAGGATTTTATTAGTTTTATTTATATTAAATAATTTAGGTATATTTTATTATTTGCTATTTTATAAATATCAATAAAAAGAAATTCCAATCAAAAGTTAAACCTTTTTTTTACGTATAATCTTAGATATTAATATCTAGTCTGTATTGATAATATTATTTAATTAATTGATTATTTCAATGAGTTTATGGATAATTATCAATTTATTAAATAAATTACTTTGTTTATATATTAAGTAACTAAAAAATCGAATAACTAAATTTAAATTGGAAAAATGTCGTTCAAATAAAACATCGCATGTCGATCAAAGGATACCTCAATCATGTTTTAATATATTGGTAGACTAGATTTAGACCCGTGTCAAATACACGGGTTGTTACGACATATTCAAGATAAGATTAAATATATGTAATTCAAAAAACCTTATAAATTCAAATGTAAAAAATATGAAAGAACAAACCGGTAAATTAATATGTAAAGAATGTAAAAACCTCTTCGTCTATTAATATCATGTCAAGGCTTAATGTGTAGCCGGGTTTCTGTTAAAGAATTGCTTCTATTATGCCATATTTATTGCATATTCGACTCAAAGCCTCCGAATATGGGTCCCAAGGTTGTTGCTCTTTATGTACTACATTTGCTTCAGATTTTGATATACGTATTAGGTTTGTTTTGTTTAGTGTTTTGATTGCTGGTATGTGTGTTATGGAAGGATATTAGTAAAGTTTTGATTTTTATTATTATGTTGAGGAGATCGATATTTAGGTGATAATTGATTAATGGTGCATTATTATTATTATGTATATATAGTTATGTATCAGATATATGAATTTTTTTTAGGTATAGATAACTATAGAAACTTTTAATATTGTTTATTAGATCGTAATATCTACTTTTTTGATCATAAGTATTTAATCCTATTTTGTTATATATTTAATCTTTATCAATTCAATACATGGTAGTTTTAATTTTCAAATATTTTTAATTTTTTAATTTTAAGTTTTACTTTTTTAATTAAAATTGATAAACAAAAAGATGACGTAAGCAAAGTTTAATTTAGAGAAATTAAAAGATGTGATTCGTCAACAAGTAGTTAGGTCAGTTGTCTTTTAGTATATATAAAGATAAAGATACTATTATATAATAATTACATATCCCTGTTGAAAAGTTACATGATTGAGATATGGAAAATACCCATATTATCTCCACTTATCCATTTACTACATATATCCCTTATTTTTTAAAATATATACACTATCATCTTTACATAAATTATCTTTACACCAATTACTTACATCACTCGACGCCACCACCACCACCAGTCGCCACAACCACCACACCGTCGCCGCCGCATTGCGCGGGTACCCTCAAGTATATATATATATATATCTTAAACAACTAGTTACTCGTATTTACAAACTGCTCACTTAGTATATGTTGTTAATAGTTTTAGCGGCAACAAATGACTTTTTTTTATTTAATTCTATAAAATTAATGGGGATGGCTAGCATGCTGTTAGCAGCATGCTGCCTTAGTTGTATTTTTAATTTTTTTTTTCTTATTCATCACGTGGGGGTTGGCTTGTTAGAGAAGGTTACTAGCAGCACCATGTTGCTAGCTGCATACTTGTTTTTCCCAAAATTAATATGGGAAAACTAAGAATAAATTGTTAATGTTGACTTAGTTAATTAATATGTAATGATTATCATACATAGATGCACAGTGGAAGGAAGTTGGAATTGGATTATATTAATTAAAAAACGAAAAAGATAGAGGTTAGACTTTTTCTGAACAAGAGCAATAGGTAAAGGAAAAGGAAAAAGGAACAAGTCATGGATAGAATATAATAAGAATAAGAATACAAGTAAAAAGAAATGGTCTTAACTCGTAAATCCCTCCCATCCAAATTGGACTTGAAAAACAAACACACAACAGTTGACTACTAAACTAACTTAATCGATCTCATCCTCCTCTCAACTCAGACCAAGTCCATTTCTTTATAATGTTTACTCTACCAAAATACTATAGGATTTATGATTTAAAATAAGAATTTAAAATGTACAGATCTTTGGAAAATATGCGGATCGTCAAAAAATATCTCACAACTGTTAGCTCTTACATTAGGCAAGTTGTAACACCCCGCTAAAGCGGAAACACGAGATGCACATCAAACAAGATACAGATCATAACACGCCATAATATTAGAACAAAATAAAAGATTACATAGTTACCGGGTATTTAACCCATAAATATTTAGTTACAAACGCGAGTTTCTAGTAACATTAGATGATACAAAAGATAAGTTTCACTAAAATTACAGGTCTTCAATAGATAATTGAGAACATCAAAATCAACAGATGCTGAGGACCAAAAGTACAAGCTGATGACTCAAGATACGAACAGACTAGTTGTCAGGACCTGAAAAGCATGATAAAATCAAGTGTCAGCTACCTATGTAGCTGGCGAGTTCACAGTTTTGTTGCCAAAGTTTTCTTGTTGTTTCTCTGTCAAAAACAGTTACGGTTGCAAAATAGAACAGTTTTATAGATACAAAAGTTGCATATCAAGTTAAATATCAGTATCAACCATGGATTATCGCGTATACATGAGCCCACTACTAAACCAATTTGCCGGCGATACAGTTGCCCTAGCTACAACAGTCACACTCCATCGCTAGAGTGACTAGATACAAGTACAGGTAAGTATGCATCACTTGGTGTACATCTCAGGATGGAGGATCCGACCAACCCTCAAATAGCGCTATTCATAAGTACCTACGGTCTATCCCGTGGCAGTGGGATTCAATTAATAGTAGTAGTTCCAGAGGGACTTCAAACGATAGTTACTCAAGTACCTAACAATGTTCCATGTACAGTTGCAGTTGCATAAAATAGTTGCTTAAACCGTTGCCACTCAATTGCATAACAGTTGCTCAATCAGTTGCTAAAACAGTTGCTCAATAAGTTGCTAAAAGGTAAGTTATGTACATGCATTTCAACCCCGATAATAAAACATTAAAAGTTGAAAAGGGGCAGTGAACTCACAGTGATTTCAGATACCAAAGGGATATAACTCAAGATTAATAGTTGCAGATATCAAATACAATCACAAAAGCACGACAGTTGCAAGCTAGACAGATGTTATCGATGCGAACCTATGATTAGATGCATAGTCGAAGATATAGATAAGTTTTAAGTTTAACAATAGTAACTTAGGAATGCCACGAAAGGAGAATGTAAAAGTTTGACCCTTTTTCAAGAACCACATCAATATTACAAATGAGCCTTTTACCCAAAAGTACAAAATTTAAACATTTGATTAACACTATAAGAATAACAACAGCTATTGTTTAGACACACTATAAGTTCGACATTTTGAATACCTTAAGTAATTCGGCTTTTTATAGTTAGACATTAGTAGTTAGGCATTTGGCTTAGTAGTTTGGTATTAGGCATAGTAGTTCGGCATAGTAGGTACTTCGGTATTAGGCACTAGTTCGACATTTAGGTATAGAAGTTCGGCTTAGTAGTTTAGCTTTCTATATAAGTTCAGCAATAGAGTCTTAGAAATTTTGAAAATTTGTAGAACTTGATCCAATAGGAAAACTTGACATTGAGTATGAACTTCGGCATTTAGTATAAGTACTTCGTCATTTTGTAAGTACTTCAGCATTTTATAAGTACTTCGGCTTTGTTAAGAAGTTCGGCTTTGGACACTACTTCGGCATAAGTATAGTACTTCGGCATTTTGACTAAGTTAATCGTTTTGCACAGCCTTTTTCCAAAACATTTATTTTGATGCAACACTTTCATTCCTAAATCAAGATTTCTATACATTTACTGATTTCAAATAACACCGTAGCTAGTTTTATCATATTTTTAGACGAAATCCTAAAAATTCCTAGTATTCGAACCGCATACACGAGTTTAAGAAGAACGAACCATTTGCACTATAATAACTCGACTTTTAAAGAAACAACTTAAGAAAACATTAAGGATGCATAAAATACCTGAAAATTGACAAGTTTTGAGCTATAACTTGGTAGAAATCCTTGGAAATGAACCGAAAATGATGACATCATCTTGCAAACATTTTGCAATACCAAAACCATTTTTAAGGGACATATACAACACAAAGGACATGCAATAAGAATTGGAGGAATTGACAACCACAAATTATCAAATTTGAGACATATATTGCAAGATGTTTGTTGTAACATTATAAAAGTGAGACATATTTATAAGTTTTAATGACATTGTAAAGAATAATATTATACATTATCCTAGAAGGTACATTAAAAAAGGATGTTGTTATTTTAATCCATAAACCCAATATGATATTGTTAACTAAAATACACAATTTGTTAGTAGATTTTCACTATACATACAAAAAACATAATTACTATTTTCTAACTTTACTTTTAACATGGTATATATATGTATAGTTTTATTAAATAATTATTAGGAAAATGTATTTTTTTTTCTCAACTTCTAAGACAATAAGATGAATACTCCTACTGCTTACTTTTTTTTGAACAACAGTGATTTTATTAAGACTTCTGTAAGGTACCGAAGGAAAACTACATCACACAAACAATACTAGCTTGTCATAATGGCCAAGAGAATGTAGCTTCCTACATTGACTAGAAAACCAAATATACGTCAACGATACAATGGAAGAAAAACCAGTATCACTACTAGGAAGATAATCTCTAAATGTAACTTAATTGCGATGTTTCCAAAGCGACCACCACCATAAAAAACACGTAGCTTCAATAATACGTTTTTAGTGCCCTGTAACACTAAGGACTTTAATCCACTCAAGCACTACAACCCGGTTGATCAGATGGTATGTATAGTTGAGTCCATCTCGCTACCTATGCTCGTAATTCCTTTGAAGATTGCAATTACCAAACGTGTGAATAACATCATACCACCCATTGAGACAAAGCTTACAATCATTAGCAAGAGCTTGAATACCTCTCCAGTAGATTAACCTTAGTGGACACTCGATCTCTTAATAATCCGCAAACAAAAATGTCTACTCTCTTCGGTACTACCTTGTCCTCTAATAGAAGAATACTAGAATCAATTCCATTGCACAGGCTTTTACGACCACTTCCATCTTATGCCATCCCTTTTTTCCGCAATATTGCTGTAACACCCCAACTGCGGCGGAAACTTGGGATGCCACGAAAGCACAGCATGACATGGAAAATAGAGATCGCTAAATGAATACGTACTCGTACAAGCATAAGAACAAGCACAAGATCAATCACATCAATAGATAAATACTAAATGTCTCTACAACATTCATTCCTAAACAGGAAGCGTACGGGTCATAGACCACGTGATTTTAAGTCTAACAAGGGAGCGCTACAAAAGTGCGCATATCCCTGAATACTAGTCTAACAAAAGATGGGCCAGCATCCCCTGTTCTAGTCCAGCTCTAGCTACCTCAGCCACGATTTGCCTGATTTCCTGAAAAATATACTAAAATATGTCAACATGAGGTTGGTGAGTTTGTAGGTTTAAGTACGTAAAAACTAGTAAGCACATGAAACCATTTTAAGTACCTTTGTCGATCTTTAAGAACATAAGTTTGTACAATATAATTGAGCAATAGAGTTACTTACAAAGCTGTCTCGAACACACAATTAAGCACATAACCCATAACGAATACATACACACATAATGGCTGGGACAGTACTGGGTGCACAATTCATATGGTACTACGAACGATCCCACGAACACGGACAACTTGGTACCAAGTAAAGAACTCGAACTCGGACAATCCACATACACCACATGCATGGGTAAGTATAAGTAACTCTATACGAACAACTCATCATTTTATATTGTACATGAAAGTCACAGTCATTGACAAAACTGTTTGAAAAAGAAGTATATTTTTCACCCCAAAAGCACATAAAAGAGGGCTACAAACTCACCTAAAAACGTTGAATAAGTCCAACAATTAAGCACAACGAACACGTACACGTACAATCAACGTCCACCTAACGTACACACATAATATTAGCACAAGATAACTCGTAATGATGTCCTATGCTGGCTATCCCTAGCCTATTAAAAATGCCTTAAAAAATGTTTATTGTTTGATATTTTCTAACGTGTTGTTTTACCATTTAGTTAAAACCCGAAGCTAATAACCCAGATATAACCCACTTTTCAAAATATTTAACTTGTCATAATAAATTAAGATTGGTTTCATTAGACGCTTCCAAATTAGAACCACTTGAGACTATATGATTGCTTTTAACAAATAATTAGGACTTTTAGTTATTTAATTGCCACTACACATGTTTGTCAACTTGCATGACTTTATCTCCACATGGTTTTCTTATCAAGATGTCATTACATTTATATAAAATTATTTATAACAATTAACTTGAACCTTTAGTTTGTTAAGTAATACAATCATTTAAAATTACTCCATGATCTTCTCTCCTACCGTGACCACCCTCCATTTGAAAATTATCTCTCCTTCATTTTGACATTGCAACTTGCTCTATCCATACAAAGAAAACTTGAGCTGCTTAACGAAAATATCATTTAGTTCCATGTGTATTAGTTGCGTTTAACCATAAAGAAAGGTTCATTCGATCAATATAGAAGAAACAGTCGAGCTTGGTACAAAACAGTTTGGTCGAGTTTGGAGCTTGCACGAGATTAGAACTTCAGTAGTTAATCGGGTTTTTCAGAACATCATACAAGTCGAGTTTAGCAACAAGAACAGTGGTCGAAACGAGGGCATGAACTAGAACCCAAACTCTAGTTTGCGAACTCGAATGAGAGAATGGTCGAGCCTGTAGGCTCGAATTGGGAGAGAGGTCGAGACAAGAGTAAGGTCAAGACAAGAGTGACTCGAGACTAAGCTGGTCGAGGCTAAGGAGTTCGGGACGAGGCTAGCAGGTCGAGACAACCAATGCGAGACAAGACTGACTCGGGACGAGCCTAAGGTCGAGAAAAGGCTAACTCGAGACGAGCCTAGCCTATTGGTCGAGTTCAAGGAAGTTGCAGGTCGAGTTTGGACAAGAGCAAGAAAAGAGATTGAGTTTTTGAAGCTAGTAATCCAAGCGTTTACGACCAAGACTCTAAGGACTAGCTTTAGGTTACAATTCAAGTATAGAAATCTAGTTAGATTTTGTCAAACCAGCCGAGTTCATGACCACAACTGGTCGAGGTTGGTATTTTGTAGCCAAGGAAATCGAGATTTTTGCCAAGAGATTAAATGGGTTTAGTTTAAAAGTCTTCTAATCCACTTTATATACGCTTTATTCAAGTTTTTATACAAGTTATATCTAGCTAAAACCGAGTTTTAAGTGATGAATACAAGAATTACTTACAATATAAGGTGATGATGTAGATGATAAAATCTTGCCTCTTTTTCTTGCTAAAACCGATTCCAAGAGAAGGTAGGTGAAGAAATTGGTTGTTTTCTCTAGAGAGAGTGGATTTTTAGAGAGAAGCTAGAGAAATGTGTGTGTTTTTGGTCTTGCACAAATGAGATGAAGAAAAAGGAAGAAAAAAAGATATGGGTGGAAGGTTTTGTCTTCCCACCCATCCTACCACATCTCTTTTATTTTTAGTCCCTTTTTACCACCGTAACGAACATTAACATTTTTAAAGACGACTACCAAACGTTATTATTTCATTTTTAAGTACCGATGAACTCTAACACTTATTTTAAACAAATAAAAGAACTCATAAAAATAAAAAATTTCAAACTTTATATTTTAATTTGTCATTTCTAATAAGCGTCTAGTATTCCGTCTCACACAAATTCTCGCACAAAAATACCACGTTCCATACGTACTAGAACTCAATTGAACGTACGAACTCGCTATATTTATACAAATTTCATAGTAACATGTACCCGACCTTGATACGAACAACGACGAACTATAACTACGAAAGAATAGGACGCTCAGGTGACGGTTGTCACATCATTCCCCATTAAGATAATTTCGTCCCTGAAATTCAACTAGTACTAGCGGCCTCGAACAACTAGGGATACTTCGTCCTCATATGATCTTCTCGTTCCCAATTATACTCCGGCCCTCGCCTAGATTTCCATAGCACCTTAATGAGCTTTCGAACTTCGCGGTCTACAATCTCGATCGGTCTCTCAACAAAATTTAACTTTTCATCAATCTGGTTCTCGTCCATAGAAACATAATGTGTCTCATCCACCAGACACTTTGCGAAGGTTTTGACACATGAAAATCATTACGAATACCACCAAGCTCTTTGGGAGAGCTTCGAACGATAAGCCACGGGGCCAATCTATTTTAACATTTCGAACGGTCCAGTGTACTCTGGGTCTTAGCTTTCCTCATTTAACAACCTGACCATGCCCTTCCAAGGTGAAACTTCAAGGAGTACATAATTTCCAACACTGTACTCCAAAGGCTTATGTCTAACGTCCATGTAACTCTTTTGTAAGTCTCATACTACCTTTAACAGTTCTCTAATCTGAATGATATTCTCAGTTGTTTCCTGATAAACTCAGGTCCAAACAACTGACTGTCTGCGCCTTGAGCCCATGCGACTGGTGATCTGCACTTTCGCCCAAACAATGTCTTGAACGATGCACACGCTTCCACAAGATCTCTTTTAAGTACTTTCCCATCTAGATTTCCATTGTGTCTTTCTCATGAATAACTGATAAATGAGTTATGCTTCGTTATCCTGTCGTCGATCGTTCGAATCATATCGTGTCTGTCTCTCATTTTAAGCAATTTTGTAATAAAACCCATAATAGTCCCTTCAAATTTCTATTATGAAATTCTCTGGTCGCTCAAGCAACCCCGAAAGCTTCCAATGCTCACCCTTCACCCGTAAGTAAGTCAAGCACTAGTAAACAAAAATAGTAACTTCTTTTCTCATTTCTGGTTACCAATACCACTCTCGTAGGCCTTAGTACATCCCATTCATCCTCGGATGTACGGAACACCTAGATTTATGTGCTCGTACTTCACAATCCAAGGAACCTAAATCCTTTCCTAAAAGTGTAAGCCACCATCGTCCTTTCGCACCAGTTGTTCCACTAGGCAACATAATTCTCCTTTTGAGAAGTTTTCTATTTGTTGTAGGTCCCCCATCAGGTCCCATTAGTCCATCTTGTACACTTCTCTATACACTCGCCTTTATGACACACACTTGCTTCAGCCTAAGAGCGTCAAGTCCATATGTATTACTCGCGGTCAACCCAAAAGGCACGACCACGAGCTTGAAATGTCCAGCTCACAAAAATTTTGGCACACTTTAACAACCCATTCATCTATTTTATGAACAACAGTCGGTGCTTTCCACTGGAATGACTAGATCGAATGAAACCTTTGTCCTAAAGTTCTTGCCACCAAGCCACATCACGAACAAGATCAATGCGACACTCCAACTGCCGCGACGGGGGTAGCCTGGGTAAATCATCAGGAATAACATCCTGGGAGTCACGAACGAAGGTAACACTCCACAAACTAGCTACCTACCCAATGCACTCAATCTTGGATATCGTATTATGAGTAGGTTATTGTGATTACGTTAATTATAGGTGGATTTCGTTAATTGTTGTTGTTGTGATGAGTATTTAGTGATGAGATCTTATATGTGCTATACTGTGTGTGCGACTTACTGTAAGTAAATCTCTATAGCTCTCTTATGTTGTACACTCTATTGATATATCGGCACAAACTCGTTTTCGTTAACTTAAACCTGCGAACTCACCAGCTTTATGCTAACAAACTCTAGTATAATTTTCAGGTAATCAAGTGAACCCGAGGAATCAAGCGTGATGATGCTAGAGCCGGATTGGAATCGAGGAAGCTGCGCATCTTTTGTTAGCTAGGTTCAGGGATATGCACACTATGTTAGCGCTTCCTTGATTGACTTTATAAATCCGCGAGTATAAAACTCGAAGGCACCCTTCCTGTGGGGTTTAGCGTTGGTAATCACGCACTAGATGGCATTGTAAACATTTGTGAACTTTGTAGATTCTTGTGTTGTATTGTATTCTTACGTTGATTTTAATGGGAAATCTTGTTTCATTTAGCATTACTCTATGTAATATCCATGTCGTGTTGTGCTTTATGTGGCAGCCCATACTTCCGCCTTGTTGGGGTGTTGCAATAGCAGATTTGAAAAACGTTATACTGGGCATGCCAATATAGGAGCACTTCATTCAGGTAATAACAACCAGTCTTCATTGTTGGTTGGTAATAATGTTCAGCCTAAATATGTCAAAGTGAATGCGATAACTAAGAATAAATCTTATGTTGAGGTCTTGTCAGGTAATAAAGAGGTGTTTGGGGATAACAATAGATCTCATGTTGATGTTGTGTCGGAGACTAAAGAGGATAATGGGGATAGTGCTAATGACGAATTGTTTGTGATTTCGGAGGATGATGGTATGGATTATTCAAGTGTGGAGCACAGTATCCTTGCAAAAGTAAAAGACTTGTCTGTCATCACGGATATTACTAATCATGCTTTCTGAAGGTTTCATTGGAGTGGCTTTAAGATACGTTGGGGGTAGGTGGGTTTGGTTGGAGTTTGATTCAATGGAATAGGTTAAACGCTTTAGACCTTCTTCGTCTATGAAGAATTTGTTTTCTGAATTTTGTAAGGTTTCTCCTGAGTTTACCCCAGACGAAAGGTGCGTTTGGATTGACCTTGTTGGATTACCTCTAGCATCTTGGGCACCCGAGGCTTATAAAATACTAGGTGGTCGATGGGGGAATAATGTGTTTGTTGACATGGACAACGATGGTCCTATGGTGCATGGCAAGGTGTGTGTTCTCACTAACATATTGCATCGAGTTTTTAATTCGTTCAAGGTGTCTTTTCATAATAAGGTGTATAATATTCATGCTATTGAATACGCGTATTGGTCCCCTGAGTTTGATTCATCGGATGACGAAAACTCGAGTGTATCATGAGATGAGTCTGAAGATAACTTATATAACTATGATGGTGAGATGGTGTGTGAGGATGAGCCTTTGGAAGAGGGCGAACTTAACGAAACTGAGTCAAGCGATCTGTCCTCTACGAAAAGGCTTATGAATGCAATTGACACCCGTGGAGATGATAGTGAGATGACCTATACTTTGGGGAGAAGACCTATACTTTGGGGAGAAGACGGTTTCTAATCTTGGTGTTGATATAACTGTTCATGATAATAGCGGGGAAGACTGCGAGGTGGAGGGCTCTGGTAAAGAAAAAATTTGCACTGAAGTGGGTAGTGATTCGAATTATGGAGAAAAGGTGGTGACTACACCAAGGGAGATTATTAATGCAGATGCTTTTTGTGGGGATGCATGTGTGATGGAGAATCAGGGATTAGATATTGGTCATAATGGTGAGATGAATGTGGGCAGTGGTAAGTATGTTGTAACCGGTTCTGAGAATGTCGAGATTAGTGGTACTGTCAACAAGGAAGGAGATTTGGTATCCAGGAAAAAACCAAGCTCAAAGATTTCTACTCCTCCAGGGTTTAAGGGTGCTCTTAAGAATGTTGTTTTGGAAGATCGAAATGCTCGAGATGCTAATAATGTATCGGACGCTAATTCTCACACTGTCTATGGACCTGTTCATAATAGGAGTTTCATTGAATCTTCTTCTTCTAGCTTAGCTAGACTGTTGAGATTGGGAAATACATTTGGTTTAGATCTTCCTACGGAGGCTAATGCACTGGAAAAGTTGATAAAAGGGATGAGTGAAGGAATGTTGGCCAAATGAATGTTCTTTCACTTAATTTGCGGGGGTTTGGTGGGAGAGACCCGAATAAACTTTCCAAAGTATCTTCTATGCTTTCTAAACACCGAGTTAATTTTTGTGGTATTCAAGAAACGTTCATGTCGACTGTGGATCTTTTCAAAGATCGTAGACTTTGGGGTATAGTGATTTCGAGTTTGCTTCCTCCTCGGCTAGGGGTCATTCGGGTGGGATTCTTTCCATTTGGAATCCCAGATTGTTTCGGAGACATAGAGTGCATAACTGTCCTCATATTCTTATCGTGGAAGGTACGTGGGTTTCTTTAAATTTACATTGTTTTATGACTAACGTTTATGCCCCGCAGGAGGAAACGGCCAAAAAAGGAGTTTGGAATTTTATTAAACATTTCTCGGCGAGTTGTGGGGACAACATTTTTTTTTGGGGATTTTAATTATGTTAGGTGTCCTGATGAAAGAATGGGGTCGACCTTTTGTCAAGCTAATGCAGATGCTTTCAATGCTTTCATTTGTGATTTGGATTTGGTTGACGTCCCGATGGGGCAGTACAAGTATACTCGTATGAGTACGGGGGGTGCTTGTCGTGCTAAGCTCGACAGATTTCTTATTTCTCGTTCTTGTTTGACGGGTATTGATAATGTTAAAGCCATTGTGTTGGATAGGAATGTGTCTGATCATCATGTAATTCTATTTTATCAGCAGACTTTAGATTACGGTCCAATGTCTTTTAAATTTTTTAACTCGTGGGTAAAGATGGAGGGGTTTAAAGATGTGGTAGCTAAAGGGTGGTTGTCGTCGGTTAATTTTCAAGGTGTCCTATATCTCAATTTTGTAATAGACTTAAGAATTGAAAGGTGATATCAAGAGATGGAAGATCAATCCTAATTCAAGTTCCAAAAAAACGAGCCTTCAAGAACAATTGGTTGTATTGGACAAAAAATTGGAGGATGGAACTTTTGATGACACTACTGCTGAAACTCAGATTAATATCTTGCACGAATTATTGGAAACTGAAAAAGTGAAGCGTTAGATACTCAACAAAAGTCGAGGGTTAAATGGTGTTTGGAAGGTGACGAGAATTCTAGATTCTTTCATTCTTATGTCAATAAATCTAGGAGAAACTTGGCTATTCAGGGTATTAAAGTTGATGGTGTGTGGTTGGACGACCCGGATGCTGTGAAGAACGCTTTCTTGGATCATTATGCTAGAAAATTCAAAAGAGGGTCTTATGTGAAGTTGGTATCTAGAAGTCAACAATTCAAATCATTATTTGTGGATGAGGTAAACTTTCTTGAGATACCGGTGTCTATAGAAGAGATTAAGGAGGCTATGTGGGAGTGTGGTAGTGAAAAATCCCCGGGCCCTGATAGGTTTAATTTTGGTTTTCTTAAAGAATTTTAGGATCTTCTCAAAGAGGATGTTTTCAACTTCGTGCATCGATTCTTTCATATTGCTTTCATCCCACCTGGATGTAACTCTTCGTTCATTGCTCTTATTCCCAAAGTATCAAATCCCATCGTCAATGATGATTTTCGTCCTATAAGTCTTATTGGGTTGCAATATAAAATTATTGCGAAAATCTTAGCGAAAAGGTTAGCTAGTGTGCTTGATTCTTTGGTGAGTTCTACTCAGTCGGCGTTTATCAAAGGTAGGAACATCCTTGACGGGACGTTAATTCTCAATGAGCTTCTTGATTGGTAAAAAAGAAGAAAAAGAAAGCTCTCTTTTTAAAATTGGACATTGCGAAAGCTTATGATTCGCTAAATTGGGATTATTTATGTACTATAATGGGTTTCATGGGGTTGGGTAGGAGATGGATTAATTGGATCTCTGCTTGCCTTTTTTCTTCTCGTTCATCGATTCTTATTAATGGAAGCCTGACAAAGGAGTTTCCGCTTGAAAAAGGTCTTAGACAAGGCGATCCGATGGCTCCTTTCCTTTTCATTCTTGCCATGGAGGGTTTGCATGTTGCGGTGGAGGATATGAAACTTTCTAGATCGATTCGTGGTCTTAAGGTTGGTAATCTTTCGATTTCTCATCTTATTTATGCTGACGATATGTTGTTTATGAAAAACTGGTCTGAGGAAAACATTAAAAACTAACGATATGTTGTCAGACAGGATCCCGACGGGAGTTTTTAGAGACTTACTAGGAGTAGGGACCATCATTAACAAGCTTAGGGAACATGTTAAGAGAAGAGACCAAACTGCACCGTTGAGGAGCGCAGAATCGATCCAGGTAGATGGCGTGAGAAGAAGGGGTAGACCTAAAATGAGGTGGGAGGAGAGACTAGCGACTGACCTAAAGGAGCTTGGCTTGTC
>JAOXNX010037954.1:0-15378 GCA_028566075.1 Solidago caesia | reverse complement strand
ATGTACTTACCATGTCTTGAACCCAAGACCTCCCACTTATAAAGTGGGTGCTCAACCACTAGAGCAAACAGAGAAGTTATGTAGAGTATGGTTAGTGTATAAGATAATCAGTTTGATTCTAACCTTAATTCATTGCCATGGAGCCCATATTACCTTCAGCTAATGATCCTCTTGGCCGTAGTCGTAAACTATCTCAATATGCAACAGCCAGAAAATACAGAGCTTAAGAACAGAGGCATACACATCTTTGTAATGCCATTATGCCATGCACTTTTCATTTTTCAGGCTAGTTAGCTTTGCTTACCAGCATAGTTGTCAAAGGCGTGCGCCTCTCGCCTAGGCCCCATTTGGGGTCATTGTGCTTTGAGTTCGCTCTCGCCTTTAACAACTATGCTTACTAGTCATCAAATTTAACAACAAAAAAAGAGATAATCTTGGCCCATTTGACAAAAACAAAAGAGATAATTTTGGCCCATTTCGACTTTGGTGTTGATTTTCTTACGTAACAATTATGTACTGAAAATTGAAGCCAAAACTTAGCTAAAATTACAGTTTCACGATAAATTAAGGTCAACTAAAACCTACATCACAGTAAAGATAAGATTTACAACCGGCATTTACAAAGTCAAAACTACCCAACATTAGAGGTTCTTAAGATCATGCAAATATCAAGTCTATATGCTATTTAAATATTTACGAGAATGAGAGTACTAAGAGTACTTGAGGTCAAAAACGACATCCGGTTCAACGGATCCACAAAGTCAAGAGTCGGATGCGAGAGTGAACTTCGACCTCAACACGAAAGAGGGAGAGGGGGAGACTCGGGATACTCGGTATTACCGCCCGTCAGGTAGAGAGGCGGCTAAAAAAGCTGTGCGTGGGGGTTCCTCCAGTTCATCCAGCAAGGTCGCGTATACGGAGGAGTTTGACAAGTTAGGGAAGAAGTTGGAGGGCTTGATGGAAGTTGGCAAACAACGTGTGGAATTCGATAAGCAACGGATGGATCTTGAACAAAAAAAGTTTCAAATGAAACAGAAGGGCTTTTTTATCTTTTTAATTAGCCCTAATCCATTTGAAGGTTTGTCTGGTTGCACTTTAGGTCCTCCCTAAATATGGCTAATCAAACTTAACCCACACAATTATCATATGATTAACTACTAGTCAACTAAAACATAAAGTTAGCAAAATAAACACACTTAGAACCCTCGGCATATTTAACGACCATTTAACTTCCTTTAACGACTGCACACTTTAACGGGATACACAAGACATTAACCACATAAACGACGCCACTTATTCCACTTGATTGACACACTTATTAATCCAAATATTTATTACATATTATCCACATCACATATAAAATCATCATCATTGTAATTAGCCACATTTAGTCACATAATACGACCTAACAGAGAAAATTAAAGTTGACTAACGGCAAGGTCAACATAAAATGTGAAAAATATTTAGGATGTTACAGGGCATCCGCCTCACTCCAACAAAAAATGAAAGAAAACTACTTGATACTAGGATGTCACATGTCATAAGATGCCTTAAGGAAGGGCTTTCATTAGATGTCTCACTCTTTTTGGCCTTAACGGCCTTTCCAGTTCCCCTTGTCCTATTCTCAAAGCAATTAAACACGCGTCGGTTATAATATACTTAGCTTTCAGGTCATTGTATCCTCCACCTATATCCAGTCAGTCCCTATCATTTTACCCTACATTTGATGGGATAACTAGGATGTTACATGTCATAAGATGCCTTAAGGAAGGGCTTCCATTAGATGCCTCACTCCTTTTGGCCTTAACGGCCTTTCCTAGTTCCCCTTGTCCTATTCTCAAAACAATTAAACACGTGTCGGTTATAATATACTCAGCTTTCAGGTAATCGTATCCTCCACCTATATCCAGTCAGTCCCTATCATTTTACCCTCTATTTGATGGGAGTAATGAAAAGTAATTTTCTTGCTAATAAAACACAACCTATTATCTCGCATCCTCTGTTATCCCCCTCACAAACTGATGAGTTATAATGCTAATGCAACAATATTATAAAAGTTCTTTTCAGATATAACATCCTTATATACTACTGTGGTGCAAAAAAGAGATATCGATGGTGTGTCAATACGCTGTCAATTAAACATATCCTAAAGAATCTTTAGATACAAATTCAGTAAGCAACACACATTTTTGACCAACTAGCCTATTCTTGTACGATTCTTTAGGCAACACACCTTTTTAGTTAATACTAGTGGAGTACCCACATAAAGCGGCCGCAACGACGGGTGGTGGTGGCGACATGTGATTGTGGTGGCGGAGGCGAGTAGTGTAGGTTATTGATGTAAAAGGGTAGTGTAGTTATTTTAGGAGTTAAGGGTAGATGTTGTAAATTAATTTCATTAAGGGTATTATAGGTATTTCTAGTAGGTATTATAAGTATTTCAAGTGGAGATATTTAAAATAGTGAATAAAGGAGAGGGACATTTTTGGGTTATCAACTTCTTAGTTGGAAAAAAAGGAGGGAGTAAAAGGCTTTATAATGTAGTATAGATTACACAGGAGAAAAAAAAAATAAAGATAGTAAAAGGTGTTCTAATACACATAAGAACTTGGCAAATTGCTTGTATGGGTTTTAATATTTACACTTCATCTAGTTTGTGTACAACATAAATACTTTGAGTTAATGTTGAAACAAAAACACTTAAACAGCAACTTTACATGCACAAAATGAGAAGGAAAAAGTATATGAAAAAGGGTAACCTATAGTTGGACCTTGAAACACGTATAGAGCGAATCACCATATTGTCTACAACTAACAAAAGTCACTCTGTCACTCAACGTTCTTAGATGGATAGAACACTGATCTACTCGAGAGAAAAAATAAACAGTCCAATTGACACACGAAAAAACAAATATGGAAAAAGAGATGGATGCTAAACATCCGGCTATGATCCAAAAGAGCAATATAAAGGGTAACTTAGAAACTTGCCTTCCTTGATTCTCCAACCAGACCTGAAAAGGCTAACCCGTACATACTTCTTTTGTGTTGGAGCTAAAGGATGGTCACATTCCTGACAACATGGAGTAAATTAGCAAACAAAAGATAACTTTGAAAATAATATTGTGATAGGACCCCACTCGATTTTAAATGACTAAAAAATAAGTAATAATGGTTTGAAGCCTGCTCTCCTAACAAAGTCAATGCAAACCTTAAGCAATGGTTCAAATCAAGAATAATAATCAACCTTACTCCTTTCCTATATAAAGAGTTATGCTATTAAGAAAATTGTAATTAATTAATATGAAGTATATACACTATAGCAACAGGGTGTAGATTTCAAAGTAATGACCCCAAATTCTTCTTGGTTTCGAAGAATTTGGCTACTCTTTAGATTATTCATAGAATTCCATCCGCTTGCTATCACTGTCATTCCGTTTGGTGACATATTAATATTTATCAAAGATCCAGACCCATTTTTATATTAAAACAACAACCAGGCACCTCATTAACACTTCTTTCTCCTCCCTTTTTCACAAACAAACATATATCCAGCTAACCAGGATAAATCCCTTTACCCAAAAACAAACATGTATCCGTTCTTCCTTGTAATGCCTCTATATGTTAGACATAATATTAGGCCTGATTGTATTTACTTATTATTCTAGATGGTAGCCAAGTGTAAATATCTAATTCTATATACAAGACTCTACGTATCTTTCTCAAATCAATGAAATAATACCAAAATTCGTTTCTCATGGTTTCACTTGGTATCAGAGCCAAGGAAACCTAAAACCGTGAAACCATCACCATCCTTAAACCTGCCATCCTTCAACCGGGAATAAACATTAACCAGAAACAACATCAATGGTGATAATCACTCCCTTCTCAACAGCGGAGAAAACCACCCACAACTCTCATAAATTCGCTTTTACTCTTTCACCCACCAACTATGGGTATTGGAAAGAGATGATTCAACCGTTTCTTGTTACCAACAACCTCTTTGGCTATATAGATGGCACAATCATATGCCCACCACCCAAAACAGTCGCTGCCACAGACACTGTTTCGGTACACAATCCGAGTTATTTTTGTTGGGTTTCCATTGATGCCCACATTCGTATGATCATTATTTCAACCATCTTGTAAGCATCTTTTCAAGATGTTCAAGGTAAGACCTTTAGGAAACTTTGTCTTGCACTAGCACAAGCATATGCACCTAGCAACTCATCCAGAGAATACACACTCAAAACTCGGCTTTTAAAGATTGAGATGAAACTCCAATCTCCTTTCGTGCTCGGGCTCAAGAATACACCAATGCCCTAGCCAACATTGGTAAGCAAGATAAAGATTTGGTTATGCTTGCAATTTACGGTCTACGAGAAGAATAGAAAATAGAATGCCTTCAAGGCAACCCTCCTGGCCCGCTCCCCTCCTATCACTTTTGTTGAATTACATCGTCTTCTAAATGACCATGACTTCATGATCAATAGAAGCACTAGGGCTGTCCCACAAGCTTTCACAGCAGCCGTGGCCCGTGGCTCATGACTTCTTGATTCGGCCAAATGCTATGCAACAATCTCAATTTCAAACACTGCAGCAACTCGCCTCCCAACTTGGTTACCAACTCAATCCCTTAACCTCTCCTAACCCTCAACCTCAAGCATTCTATGCCAATCAGCCATTTAACAATTGTGGCAATAGGCGAGGTAATTATCGGGGTGGTAACTGTGGCAATTTTTCTAGAACTTGTTATGACAATCACAGTGGAAACCGACATCAACCATTTGTTTAGGCTTCAATCCAAAAGACCGTATATGCCTATATGGCTACTGTAACAGATGTGCTATCGCCCATATCCCAACCCAATGCCCAAACCGAACCGGCACTTCCAATGGTTGACCCGAACTCCAAGCCATTATGTAAACCACTCGGAAAGCGGGTCTCAATCTGGTTTCACTTGGTTTCCTGAAACAGGGTCCAACAGCCATGTTAAACCGGACTTAGCAAGCTTAGACAACTCCGAAACATACTTTGCCAACGAATCTCTTCACGTTGGCAACGGTAATCCCCTTCCCATTTTTCACATTGGCTTCTCAAAAACTAATTCTCCAAACAAAACCTTAAAACTTTATAATATTCTTCATGTCCCACAAATTAAAAACAATCTTTTGTTTGTTCAGCAATTTTGTACTAAAAATGATGTGTTCTTTGAATTTCACTCATCTTTTTTTGTTGTGAAGGACGAGTCTACACGAGCTACCCTAGTCACAAGTTGAAGTGATGGTGGTTTGTACTCGCTTCGCCTTCCTAAATTGAAGCCTTTTCCACGTCTTTCCTTCACCACTACACGAGCACCATCCGCACAAATGACTTGGACATCTTCATGCTCGTTTTTTTCAGTCTATTGTTTCTACTTTTGCTTTACCAGTTTCCAATAAATTATGTTTTTCTTTATGTAATCCCTGTCAACTAGGAAAATTGTAAGTTATCTTTGAATTATTCTGATTTACGTAGCAATAATATTTTTGATTTGGTTTATTGTGATGTTTGGGGACCCGCTCCCACACTTTCCTTTGATGGTCATCGGTATTTTATGTTGTGTGTTGATCACCATACTCGTTACATGTGGTTTTACCCACTTGCACAAAAATCAGATGTGTACAAAACCTTTAAGCTATTTGTCCAAATGGCCGAGCGACATTTCAACACCAACTTAAAACCGTCCAAACTAACTAAGGGTGAACTTCGTAATTTATCACCCTTCTTTTCCTCGCTTCACATAAATCATCGACGCTCGTGCCCACATACGAGTGAACAAAATGGTATTGTCGAGCGACGTCACCAACTTGTCGTCGAAACGGGTCTTGCTCTCTTAGCTCACTCGCATGCCCCACAATGCTTTTGGCACTTCGCCTTTGAAATGGAGGTATACATTATAAATCGCATGCCTTCTCGAAATTACTCCAATAAGTCCCCTTTTGAGCAATCCCCAGATTACTCTTTTCTAAGGGTCTTTGGTTGTCAATGTTTTCCTTACTTGCGTCCATATAATCATCATAAAATGGACTTTCGGTCAACACCGTGTGTTTTTCTAGGCTATAGCCCCGTTCACGACGGATCAAATTGATGTCTTCACAAAACGGTTACCATCTCAATGCTTTCTGCTTTTAAGATCCAAGTTGCAGACTTGCAGGTGGTTCCCCGCCCTCAACTTGCGGGGGAATGTTAGACATAATATTAGGCCTGATTGTATTTACTTATTATTCTAGATGGTAGCTAAGTGTAAATATCAGAATCCGTATACAAGACTCTGTGTATCTTTCTCAGATCAATGAAATAATACCAAAAGTCTTTTCTTACGGTTTCACTCTATAAGTGGGTGATATGTGCCAAATGGTGAGGACTGATGATTGTTGCGCATGTGTCACATCGCCTCTGGCAGCCCTTCATCCCCTGGTGTCGTTGTCCAGGTCGTTGCCCTTCCAGTGGCTCATACTTCCCTTGTACGCTTTTATCAATTTGAGCTATTGCCCTATTTTTCTCGTTCACACAGGGTATTGCTTAGATGCCAATTTGATTCGACTTTAACTAATAAATATCTGACCAAACAGTCCAACAGCCTACGAAAGGCAACCTGCTCTCCCAATGACTTGCTTTCGAGAGGTAAGATGACTCTCCAGATAGACTCGATAGAAATCCTAAGCAATTATTCAAATCAATCATAATAGACCTCAATTATTGCTAATTATACAATTATTCCATTTTTGAAACAATATAATTACTTAAATGACAAAGAAACCTTATATGCAATTCTGAATGGGTAAGGCCTATGCATGGGCCTAAGTGCATAGCATGTTCCTATTGATTGGTTTGGTTGGGTGGGTCTACCACAAACGGATTTGCAATCTATTTGGTTTCCTTGTCTCATGGTCCACTTGTGAGCAGCACACAAATTCTACCGAGCCTTAATACAAAACTCTAGCTCACCTAATTTATCAATGTACCTTAACGCATGATTCGATTGTCGATATCTTTACGAAGTCGTTGCCAACTCCTATATTTCTCTTTTTACTAGCTTAAAGGGAAAAATGTACGCATTGATTGAAAACAGATTAGTTTTACATGGTACCTATGTCTCATCTCCATAAATGCATTCTATTCCATCGATAGATGGAGTAATACCCGTTACCAATGCATCTTGGGCCCACATGTGAAGTTAAGAGATGCGGGTTCGATCGGATGCCCAAATCATGTGGGTATTAAGTGAAGGTATTTCACCGGCATCAAAAGCTTTACAGGGAGGTCATGATGGGGATCCAATGTGGTTCCAGAGACAGCGTGCCCTCCTTTACCCTTTTTTCATTAGATAGTCTCTTTGATCTTTGGACTTGGTTCCCATATTTGTCACTAAGAGTAACCGAGTGGGGTCTATTAAGTTGTAAAGTTTTTCTTTTTTTTTAACTGTAAAACTTTAATTTTTAGATTTATAAAGTTTATTGGGGTACCATATCCTTTATCCAAATGGGAAGAGATTGTATTGTTTCTTTGTAACCGATGAAATCTAGTTACCCCACATTCGAAACCCTAAACCCTAACAAACAAGAAAATCAAGACCATTAACACACACATTAAAACTCAGAAAAAGTAAAAACATACCAAGGATATATATATAATACCTTACTGTAACAATAATAGGTTTGATCTCTTCCTTCCCATAGCCTCCATGCTAGAATGTATTCTCTAGGAGTCAAAAGGGGGAATTTTTTAACTGTACGGCCAATTTCAGTTCCATTATTCTCATCCACCTGCAACTGCTGATGGTCAATCAAGGTCTTATCCCACTCCTTTCTATAAAAATTATCCATGTAAAAGTCTCTGAGTGTCTCAGGAGAACAAAAGTTAAATATTGTTGTACTCAAATACTTGAGGGGACCACCATCCTGCACGTAATTAATTGATCCGAATCACCCACTGAACAGAGACAAGAATCAATGAGACACCAAGTAAGTGGTAAGAGAGTGGAGGCCAGGCTACCTTGGGTTTGCAACACTTGACAGAGTAAGAGAGTGAATTATTTCTTCTTTCAACAACAGGCTCCCAGGTGTCGTCATCATCTTCCAAATTATCCATGAGAAGTTTAAGATCAAAATCAGTAATGAGGCCCCCATTATCTGATGATGATATTATTATTCTGCAGGGAGAAACAAACAGATAAAGAATGAAACCCTTTCTTCTTATCATGTCCTCCTCATTCTTCTTCTAGGGGTTCTTTCTTTCTTTCTTGTTTATGTATATATCGTATATGTATGTATATATAATATAAAATGGGAGAGGATATAAATATATAATAGCTGCACCCACACTCAGCCAACTCATAACCAAGAAATGGCAACTGCTTCAGAATCGATTATGCCTTTTTAGTTTATACTTTATACACCTAATGGTTTGAATATCAGTACACTAACAAAATATATCCAAATAGAATAATCAATTGCTTTCGATCAAATACGTACACCACCATCAATACTTTATTAGTATTATTTATTTACATAAAGTGAACAACACATTGTTACAATTGATACTTGAGTCTTATATTAGAAGAAAGCATTTACATACGTTCGAAATGAAGTTATTGATTTGGAGCTTTCAGTAAAAATAACTTTCGTTAGGTGCAGCTAGTTGGCTAGGTATAAGGTTCGGAATCTCCTCCTAGTGGTGGGGAAAAGATTCATGAATAAATAAAGGTCAAATAAAAACTAATTCCCTTCCCTTCCCTTCCCTTGGAAATGGAATGATGAATGAATAAAGATACAAACAATGCAATCCAATCCAATCCAATCAATAAATAAATAAATAAATAAAAGAACAGAGAAATCAAACCTATTATTATTATTATTATTATTATTATTATTATTATGTACGGGATGGTTGGATTGGACAGCGGAAGCGGAAGAGGAAGCAGAAAGGGAGTTCCATAATAAGAAGAATCTAGAGGATGATGGTATGATTTGAATAAATAATTTAAGCAAGTGCCACACAGATACGAGTGTTATCACAGCAACACTGTAACTAATCATCCACCCACCCCTAAACCACCACATACTCTCCATCTCCATCTCAACACACTTTAATCAAACCCCCCCTTCGGTCTTATCGTCATCTACCAGTAGCCAGCCTTATTCAACACTCTTCGGAAAACTTTTTAAAAGAAGAGTTAAATGCAATTTTGGTCCCTCTGTTTGTACGTTTTTGCAGTCCCTTTTCAAGTAGTAATGGAGGTCCCGTCAGTTTGTAATTTTTTTTTGGAAAATTTCATATTTGCCATTAGAGAGCATATAAATATCACATTTACCTAATTAAATTTCAAAATATCAAAAATGCCATTATTAAATATGAAAAATATCAAAAATATCCAAATGCCTAAATTTAATATTAAAATCCAATAAAATTACAAATAATATTTTCAATTTACAATTATACCCTTTTTCTACTAATCCCTAATTACATTACTATCTACAACACAATACACACTATACTTCCCGCTCCCCACTTCCCACTCCCGCCCTTTTCTTCCCTTTCTTCCCTCAATATAGATAGGTAGTTAGATGAAGATGAAATTAGCCCTAATCATAGTGAGCCACTCTAATGCCACTCTAATCAGGTAAATCTATACTTATCTCCCTGTATTGTTTTGTCAAGATGGATTCCCATATCTATTTAATATTATAAAGAAACTTCAAGTTTTGATCATAATCTGTTTCTTTAACACAGATTCATGATTTCGATTAACATGATTTGATTAGGAATTGGATATATGAGGACTTGTTTGGTGTAATGTGTACTTTTTCTTTCTTTCTTTCTTTTTGTTTTTTTTTTTGTTTTGAAAAATGCTATGTTTGATTTTCATGATTCTGTCATATATAAGTGTACCCTTTTTTGGCTAATAAAGTAATAATTCTTACCCTCAATTAATATGTACAGATATGTATCTCTTTAATGCTGGAAAGTAAACATGATTAGAAAGTAAACATGATCATATATACGTGTACCTTTTTTTTGGATAATAAATGTTACCATCAACTAAATGAATATGAAATCACCAAGCTAGGCGCACAATTTCAGCCATAGTAATTTGTTTTGAATTGCATAAAGTTGTTATTAGGTATAACATTAAAGATGGACAATGGTGTAGATATGGCGGAATCATCCATGCCAAGATGGGAGAATATGGTTGAATCACCGATAATTGAGTATGTTTGTATGATTCTTTTTCTACATTAGTTGTTTATATATTGCTGATTTATAAGACTATTTATATATATAATCGTCATTTCCAGGCAAGTAACATTCAAGTATAAGCTAAAACTGAAATATGGAGGCTTCTTTAGAGTAGCCAAAAACTCATGTAGGATAATATATTGTTTTGGGTCTCAAAAATGTATCTATATGGAGACATGCTCATACAACTTGAATCAACTACAAGAAGACATTATGAGACAGTATACATCAAAGAGCAACCCTGTTTTCTCAATTGTTTTTCTTGACAAGTATGCCACACAACAATCTTTTATTGAGCTTGATTCCGACGAGAACTTCATGGTTATGCTTAGCATGTACGAGAAAGAGAAAGAAGTAACCATTTATGTGACAACAGATAATAGCCTTAGGACAACTGAACTACAAATGAGGTACATACAATTTTTTTATGTCTAAGCACGAATATATTCATGTCACTAATAAAGAAAACTTTTCGTACAGTGGTCAAGATAAAGTTGTTGAACAAGATGATGAGGATGAATCAGATTATTGTCCAAGTGAAGAGAGTTACCACAGTCATCTTAATTCTGATAGTGAAAATGAGCTCTTCAACTATGAAGGCGACATTGACTCATTTAGCAAAAAAAGTCGAACGATTAAAGTGAACTCAAAGTTTACAAACGCAGTTGATTTCAAAAGAGCTTTGAACCATCATGCAATCATAAATGAGTACGATTACTTTATAGTGAAAAGCGATCCGACACGCTTCATAGCAAGATGTAAAAACATGGAGTGCAAGTGGAGAATACATGCTTCTATCACACAAGATGAGATTACTTTTGAAGTAAGTATATTACATCTTAAAACAATTTCAATTTTACATGCATGTTATGCTAATACAAAAAACCATTATGTAGGTTAAAACAATGGTAGAAGAACATTCTTGTACTCGAAGCAACAAAGGCGGTAATAAGCGTGCTACACAAGGATGGGTTGCTGGTATAGTTTCTGACAAGTTAAAATCAGACGGGGATGTCACTCCTGCAGAACTTAGGAAATGGATTTTGAAAATTTATAATGTTGAGGTACCGTATTTAAAAGTCTTTAGAGGGAAGGAACAAGCTTGCACTGATATATATGGTAAGTGGGAAGACTCGTTCATCAAGATGGATGATTTTAAAGAGGAACTACTAAATAAGAACCCAGGAAGTGTTGTTGAGATTGACTTTGAGAAAAAAGGTGACAAGAAACATTTCAAGCGGTTTTTTATTTCTTTAGTGGCTTGCTCTAAAGGGTTTCTTGCTGGTTGCCGTCCTTATATTGGTCTTGATGCATGTCATCTAAAAGGGAAGTTTAATGGGGTACTAGCTGCTGCCACTGGAATTGATGGTAATAATTCAATTTTCCCGGTTGCCTACAGTGTGCTTGAATCAGAGAATACAACATCATGGACATGGTTCCTTGAGTCACTAAAAAGAGAAATTGGGACGCCAGACGGTCTTGTCATCTCATCTGACATGCAAAAAGGGTTAGAAGTAGCTATTATGCATGTTTATCCTAATGTAGAACATAGAGAATGCATAAGGCACTTATATAGCAATTTCAAGAAACATTTTCGTGGTGACTTCTTCTACTCTAACCTATGGGGTGCTGCAAAAACATACCGTTCCAGTGAGCATGACAAATTTATGAAACAAATTGCCAGTGTACGTGAAAATGCGATTACATATCTTAATCAGAACCATAATAAGATATGGAGTCGAAGCAAGTTTGGCACATCATCCAAGTGTGATTACATTACCAACAATATTTCTGAAGCATTTAATTCTTGGATAGGCGAATTTCGTTATCAACCAGTACTTGATCTCCTTGATTCCATTAGAGAAAAGCTGATGAAACGATTTGATAAGAAAAGAAGGATTGTGAAAAAGTGGAATGGCACTTTAGTTCCTAAGGCCAAAAGTTATCTCAATAATATCTCCAAGGCAATTATATTGAGCTATAACTATTATATTAATTTATACCCTCATAATATACATATATCTCAACAATGTTTATATTTCTTTTTTTGCATGTAGAACTTGGGTGAATATGAAGTTTCAAGAACCAGCGATACTCAAGCTGAAGTGACATATAAGACAAAACGTTGGGAGGTTAACCTACTTGAGAGAAAATGCAGTTGTCGGGTGTGGCAAGTTAAAGGTCTCCCTTGTGTACATGCAGCAGCTTTCATTGCTTTCACAAGGGATACTGACTGGGACAAATATGTTGATCCATATTTCACAATAGAGAAATTCAAGGAAGCATATGCTTTAGAAATTGGTACAATACCCGGGAAGGATCAATGGGTACATATAGATACAGGGGAAAAGATATACCCGCCGATTATTAAACGCCCTCCTGGAAGACCAAGAAAAAATAGAATTGTATCAGCCGACGAACCCAAAAGAAAAAGACATAAGTGTCCGCGATGTGGTCAGTTTGGACACCGTGAAAAAAACATGCAATAACCCATCATCTCAAGGTTCTGATCAATATGAAACATCTGAAGCACTTACCAATAAAAGGTTACTTAATTTTCTATTTTCTTTGTTTTTATATTTACAAAAATAATATATAAAAAAATTCTTGTGCTTATAGAATGCTAAGAACTATTGTTTTATTTTAGGAGACGGAGAAAGAATATGAAAGCTCATGAAAGTGGTGCAGTTTCGGGGTTGATATGAAAAATATCGTGAATATAGTTCGGGTTTTTTTAGAAGCAATTCAGTTAGCTCTACATTTTGTTTTTTTCACTTTGCTATCGTTGACATCTTATGTTGGTGCATTTGTTAAAATGCTCTGTTTTCTTTGACATGTTTTGTTGGTTTAATTGCTTAAACAGTGAGTTTAAACAAGTCTTTTATATGGGTTTTTCGTGATTTTTTAATCCCCATGAAGAAAGTTTCAATCTTTGCTAGTTTTATTACAGTTTTTGTTGATAACAATGTGTGATGAGCAATTATTTTTTTATGGTTTGTTGTTAAAACTTACTCCGAGGTATCCACAATGTTGATAACAATGTGTGATCAGGTGCCTTTTGCACGGTCATCGTTGAACCACCGCGATGTGTTCATACTTGACGCTGCATCCAAAATTTTCCACTTTAGCGGATGTAATTCCAGCATACACGAAAGAGCTAAAGCTTTGGAGGTGGTACAGTAAATTAAAGAACATAAACACAAAGGGGATTGTGAAGTTGCAGCCATAGGTTGGTCTGTTTTTCTTAGAGTGTATGCCTTTTTTCTATTTGTTCTTATTTTGAAGTGCCCAGAAGTCTACCTAGGATGTGAGTAAACCCCCCTGATAGTTCAGTGATTCGAACTCAGAGCCTCTAGGTTATGTTGAGTGATAGTAAGATGAGTGGGCAGGAAGGTTTGTTAAGGGTCAAAATGGGTCCTGCCTAATATGGGTCATTTTTAGTACCGGTTGAAACAGGCCGGGTTGCCTTGACCCACTAACACTTTTTTTGGTTAATTTACAAGAAATGGGTCAGCCGCATCTACTGAACTAGCTTCAATCGCTTGACCGGTCCTTGCTCTGCCTTTTCTAGTTAATTTTTGTGGGTAACAGAGTAATTTTGAAATAGTCTTTTATAGTTGGATACATTTTCAAGCACTTAGGGTAAAACTACTGATTGTTTTGAAATAGTTCAGGGCTTGTTTTAGGTGCTTAATTGTTTTATAATAATCAAGTTCATGCATGAAATTATATTTTATTGTAAAAGATTAACTCTTGCTTTAAGAACTTGTTTTATAATGCAGGGTAAAGTCCATAACCAACTTAAATATGCAATGTACTCTATAACTTACTGTGAATAAGTCGTAGACTTTCAAATTTTGTTTTTGAGTATAAGCAGTAAAGGAAGCTATTAAACTTGATTATTTGGCTTATTTTACCTTATAATATACCGTATGAGTTTATGGATGATATTCTATCTTATTGTAGTTTCTTGTAATGGATTAGGACCTGTTGTTATACGTGATATTTTATCTTATTGTATTAGTTGTATTTCTTTTGTGATAGATTAGGCATTTAGGCTTGCTTTAGGTGATTGTTTTGATAAGATTTGAGTTTATGCGTTATCATTTACTTCTTATTGTGATAACGTACAGTATTGGGTGGTTGTTTTATGATATTTGAGTTTGTAAAGATAGAGCTGCAGAACAAGCAAAAGTGGAAACAGCTAGGAGTGGCTTAGATATTCTTGCCAAGGTGGAAACAGAGTAATTTTGACTTTTGACTTTTTCAAAATATTGTAGAGGATGGAAAATTTGTTGGTGATGCTGAAGTGGGGGAATTCTGGAATTTTTATAACGACAGTTATATATAGTTGTGTGTAGTATTTTGCTGAGAGTGTAATTAGGGATAAAATAAAAGAGGGTATAATTGTAAATTGACAATGTTATTTATAAATTATAAGGACTTTAATGTTTAACATTGATTAAATTTAGGCATTTGGGTATTTTTGATATTTTTCATGTTTAATAATGACGTTTTTGATATTTTGAAGTTTAGTTGGGCAAATATGATATTTATAAGCTCTCCAATGGCAAATATGAAATTTTCCCTATTTAATATGCCACAAACATATTTTTGTGATCCCAATGTTGGTTGTTTATAACTTATGAAAAATGCTTAGACTTATAAATAAATGTTTACAAATAATATTTACAAATTGACATAGATCAATAAACCATGAAGAGATGAAGAAAGAGAAAAGAAAAATAATTCTATTGGTTTTTATTGATGTCACATGGGTTTGTCAACATTGTTAGTAAACATTTGTTTGTAAGTCTAACATTTATCTAACTTTATATAGTAACATATATAAGTTTTTATTGTTTTTTACTCAATATTTCATTTTTATTTCTTTTATTCTCATTTTTTTATCTTAAAAAGACATAAAATATATGTTAATATTCAGCTAGAATAAAACAGGTCGGGCCGAAATAATGTAGGGCAAGGTAATCGGAGATGGGTCATATACTCATATGCAATGTGACGTGGTCAATATGAAATAAAAGTAGAGATTAAACGAACGTGAATTTCACCCTAGATAACAATTGTGTGATTTTACCT
>JAOXNX010037916.1:0-15393 GCA_028566075.1 Solidago caesia | reverse complement strand
CTGTACACTCAAGATCCCCCCCCCCCCCCCCCCTGGTTCCACCCTTGTTGCTTCTGTGCCGCTTTTGGCTGCTGTACAACCAAAGCCGGCCGCCACTGTGTCTCTTTCCGGCCATGAAGTGGTGCCTTTTGGTCCGACTAGCAATGTGGCTCTAAGAGAGAGAGATAGATATAGATATAGACACAAAGTGAGAGAGAAAGAAGA
This sequence comes from Solidago caesia, assembly GCA_028566075.1. Taxonomy (NCBI): domain Eukaryota; kingdom Viridiplantae; phylum Streptophyta; class Magnoliopsida; order Asterales; family Asteraceae; genus Solidago; species Solidago caesia. The sequence continues at coordinate 15,189 of JAOXNX010037916.1, read as the reverse complement.
TTACATATATCGTTTTATTGGCTATTCATGATGAACGGAGGTGACTTCTTTGAAATAAAGATTGTGTGACACTCGTCAAATCCGGTCAACGGTTTCTAGAAGTTTTTAGAACTTATTATTTAATTCATATAACTCGTCGTATCATAGTGTTTTAATGTAGACTTATTCAAAAATGACGACTTAAAAAAGTAATTATGCCAATCATCGCGCTAGAATTGTTCAATGAGTTCACATGTGCTAATGAAATGCCATTAAAACGAATGAACCCATACCACAAATTTACTATATCGCAATTTGTCAAGAAAAATGACGGCAACCATAAGATATCAAATCTTAAGGTATTATTCCTGATGCATTAATAAAGTTATATTTAAATTTTGGTAATATAACGAGAACCTTTCAGATAAATGATGGGCTAAATATTTGACTAATAGATAGTTAGATATTTTACATTTACCACATATATAAACTCAAAATATCTATAAACTTATTCATCTCTTTCCTTCTTTCTTCCTGAGCACGCACGAAACATACACACACACACAATTCATAGTTTTCTTCTTTTTCTTTCTGAAATCTCTCAAGTAGTTCAACCTCTAACACATAATCATAATCATCAACAGCAACACTTTTAGTGAGAAAACCATTTGATTTAGTGTCATTTTCGGTTTCAAAGATTTTACAAGTGTTCAAGAAATCATCACTTTAAACTTAGTTTTGAAACAAAGGAAACGTTGATTTTGTGTCTCTAAACTGATTTCTACAAACCCATTACACAGATTCTGTTTTTATCATCAAATGGTTGATGATCCAAGTTTTTGTAACTAAGAAAAAGTGTTCGAAAAACTAAGAATCGATTTCCAAAACGTTGTCGTTAGAACTCTAAACTTTGCACACTATTAAAACACCCCTTGTGGTATCTGAAAATAGGCTTTTCATGCTCAAATCATCACTTGAAAAATATCAAAATCATGATCCAGGTCGTTCTGGACATGAGCTTGCGAGGTTGCAAATGGTGACGTGGTGCGAGGTCGCAATCTGCCCACTCGTGCGAGGTTGCAAGGCTAGGTCATGCGCGAGGTCGCAAGGTCCCAGTCGTGCGAGGTCGCAGGCTACTGTAGTCGCGAGGTCGTTTTGTAAAAACTATGCGAGGTCGTTTAACACTTATGTTTTCAAAGGCTAAGACTTATATAGACTTAACTAATTGTCTATCAAATCACACGACTTAATTATGGCATTTCAATAAGACACACGTCATTAAATGTATAACTTATATGTGTTAGGTCCGGACATACGTGAACGTTGACTCCACACTTACGCTATCTCATTGTTATTTTCTACGCGCATTAAGGTAAGTTCATGGCCTCCTTTTCTTTTAGCTTGATTGCTTATAAACTCGGGGTGAGTAGCATGTAAAACTCTACTTTTTGAACTCACGTCAATTGTTTAATTATTGGGTTAAGATTGATATTATATCTCTAAAGTACAATGGTTTATGTTGTACACTACCCTATAATATAACTGCCTTATATGTATGTATGTATATGTATACATCTTGCCTTGACTCGTTTATTGGATTATGGGAATTAATCGTGGTATGATAGGATAATTAGGATGAATTGGCACTAGTATTGGGTTATTAATCAGAAGTACACGTGAAGTAACATGCTACGATGAGTATCCTAGATGTGGTAGGTACGCCTCTGGTACACCATATATATATATATAAGCATTGAATAAACTTTGACCAGTAGATTACGATAGTAGCGCGTATGCATTATTAATAACTTAATAGTACCAGTAATTCAGACTATCAGCCTAGGAAAGGAGACAGTTTAAGGTTTCACCTATAGATATAGCTTATTGATTGTATGATAACTAGATATACACTATCTAGCAATTTCGCATACTGTTAAGCTGATCGCTGTTATAGGTATTTTATCGAAGGTATGATAACTAGGTATATACTATCTAGCAATTTCGCATACCGTTAAGCTTAATGAAAGTATAACTAGATATACACTATCTAGCAATTTCGCATACTGTTAAGCTGATCACTGTTAAGCTTAACGAAAGTATGATAACTAGATATACACTATCTAGCAATTTCGCATACTGTTAAGCTGATCACTGTTATAGTTGGCTTATTGAACATATGATAACTAGATATACACTATCTAGCAATTTCGCATATCGTTAAGCTAATCGCTGTTATAGTTAGCTTATTGAGGGTATGATAACTGGATATAGACCATCCAGTAATTTCGCATACCGTTAGGCTAACCACTATTACTTGAAGCTTATTAATTGTACGATAACTAGATATACATTATCTAGCAATTTCGCGTACTGTTAAGCTAATCATGGGTTATCGGTAGCTTAGGAATTGTATGATAACTAGATATATACTATCTAGCAATTTTGCATACTGATAAGCTGACCGCTGTGATCTATGTGTATGTACAAGTTGTTGAACTTGGTACATGTTTTCTGAGTGTTGAGGTCTATCACTTTGCTATTTAATCCTAAGAAAGGACCTAGGAATACTATTGGGGTAAGCCAACCCACGTTCCTGTAAAGTTGAACGGCTAGTATCTGACCATAATCTAAGTCATGCTGTGACATATAGATTATCGCATGTTGTCTTGGAGACATCACTTTTATCTCGTTTTGATAGGACTTGAGATGTTTATGTATTTATTCTTGGCAGCGGGTTTAGCAAAGATTCTCAGACACTAATAACCAGACTTAACTAACTGTGTGATGATTATGTGTTGTTAATGGTTGTCTATTTATCACAGTACCGGAGTGTACTTATCTATGTTATCGCAGTACTGGTATGTACTCATTTATGTTATCACTGTATTTAAATGTACATATTTATGCTATCGCTATTTTAATTACTATTACAATATATAGTAATGATGTTGTACTTAATAGTACATTTCCAATATAAGAGATTTAGCACCCAAATATAGTTACGCTTAGAGAACTATAAATATGGAATGATGTTCTATATTATTGTGTATACTCTTTAGTATATATAATCTCACTTTTACATATATGATGATATATGAGTTTACACTGTATTATTTATGACTTTTGGGTTATTGGCAAGTTTGGGTAACTATAACAGGAACTACCGAAATGGTAAAATCTCAAACTACATGTAACACCCCAACGAAGGCGGAAATATGGGATGTCACGATAGCACAGTGTGACGTGGATTTTACATAGAGGCAAGCTAAATGAAAGTAGTTTCTCATTGAAACCAACACAAAACCCAATACAAAACATAATGTCAAGAATGTTTACAATGCAAACTAGTCTGTGATTACCAACATTCTACCCCACTGGAAGGGTGCATACGAGTGTCATACTCGAGTAAATAAAAAGACAATCAAGGAAGCGCTAACAAAATGTGCATATCCCAGGAAAACTAGCTAACAAAAGATGCGCAACTCCCTTGACTTCACATCCAGCTCTATCGACATTCAGCCTTAGTTCCTCTGATTTGCCTGATTACCTGAAAAGTTGTAACACCCCAACAAGGCGGTATCATGGGATGCCACTAAATGCACAGTACGACATGGAATTATATAGAAATAATCTAAATGAACAAGGATTTCCATTGAAATCAACACAAATGACGCATTATAATACCAAAATGTCAAATTGTCAAGAATGTTTACAATGATCACTAGTATGTGATTACTGGCATTCTACCCACAGGAAGGGTGCATACGAGTATCCTACTCGAGTAATAATAATAGGCAATCAAGGAACGCTATCTAGAGCGCATATCCCTGAATACTAATCTAACAAAAGATGCGTCAGTCCCTCGATTTCCAGCTCCTGCTCCTATGCCAATCAACCACGTCTAGCCTGATCACCTGAAAAGCATACTAAAACAAGTCAACACGGGGTTGGTGAGTTCATAGGTTTTTGTAAAAAAAGAACCTTTAGTATTGGATAGCAATCCTGTCAAAAATCGTTATAAAAGTGTACTTGTACATAAAAATGATCTTGAACATTTGAACGAATAAAGAATTTGAAAACCTTGTCGATTCTTATGAACATGAAATCTTTTGTACAATATAAGAGCGATAGAGTTACATACCAAATGTCTCGCAAGCCACACATAACACACAATACACAGAAACACATAATGAACAAGCCGACTTGGTACCCAGCAAATGTCATGCCAAATCACGTGCACCACGTACACGGATAAATGTCAATGTCGAACCTCGTATACCATGTATACGACAAATGTCATGTCGATCCACGTATACCACGTATACGGAAAATGTCATGTCTCGTAACCTCTATCATACAGCTCAAAATAAACAATACATATTGTACGTAAAACAAAAATCGACAACAAGGTTAGAAAACATTTGTATGCTTTTCACCCCAAAATATACGTAAAAAAGGGGCTACGAAACTCACCTGAAAATGTCTGGAAAGTCAAATAAGAATTACAGATACCACGTGGTCAACGACCTCGCAAACGATCCTTAGAACGACACACAATGACAGAATAAACGTACAACGACCAGTCTATAGAAATGAACAAGTCTTAGCCTATTAAAATCACAATTTATTTCTTATTCAAACTTATGTTCACTTCTATTAATCTCAAACTATTCATTCGTTTCAATACGTAACGCTTAAACGTTTAAATCCTTCGCGAACCGTCAAACTTACGCGAACCGAACGACTCGGACCACCAGGGCCGGCCCTGACAGGCTCATGCCTGACAGCCTGTCAGGCTCGTCCCACTTCATGACTCCTATTGGTTCGTACGTCTTCGTCCTTTCTTTCGTTACGTAATCTACGTTAATCTATAAGTCCAAAATACAATCCAAGCCAAGTAAATGTCCAATTTTATACGTTTTGTCATTCCAAGTCATTACTTGTTTACCCTCACAAGTCTATCCATCCATTCAACTAAACACAACACGATACGCAAAACCGACACACGAGGGACACCTAGCCAAACTCGGCTCTTGTCAAGCCAAGCTCGGCTCGTGCCAGAGCTTAGGCTCGCCTCGTGCCATCACCAAACTCGCCTTGTCCCTCCAGGCTCGTCTCGTCCCTTGCCAAGCTCGTCTTCTCTGACGAGTTATCGTGATTCTAAGTCTGAAAACTTACCGGAACACCTCAAAATGACCTCTAACACTAAGGAAACGACTAATGACTAAATCCTAAGTTCGCTAGCTAGTTTTATATGCCATAACATGTCTTTAATTCGGTTTTGTTTAAAAACTCAGATTTCATAAGAAAGCATAAAGATACGTTTGATTAAAGAACGAGATTAGTAAACACTTACAAATCTGTAGATGATGATGATGATGAAGACAATGAATCCTTGAGCATTGAAAGTTAAAGTCGTTTTTAGAGAGAGAAAATGAGAGAGAATGGGGGAGTTTAGAGAGAGAAAGCTGTTGTAAAAGTGAGGAAGAAAGAGAGTGAAATATGTTTTTATACCCCTTCAAAGCTCTCGCGAGTCTCCCGGGTTTTCGTCAAAAATACTTCGTTTGACTATAACTTTTGACTTGTAAATCTTTAAAATATTTCGTTTACATATTTGATTATATTTTTAAATTACCTTTCCAATGACTATAAACATGACTCAAACGAAAATACTTTGAAAATGACGACTTAGTGAACGTTTTAAATGTTTTATGACTTATTGGCAAAATTTCTAATAGATCTCTTAATATCAAAGCCCTATGAACGTTTCTCATGACTATTGAACTTAGAACATAAATAAACCCAAATGAACTTAGATAATTTAATTCGTGCGTAATCTCATTAATAATATCTCACAATGCCCAAGTACATGAACTTAACTGACAAATGACTAGTACATGAACATGCCTATGACCAATAATGTACGGCAGACTAGACGGCTCTGGTGATGGTTGTCACATCATTACCCCCTTAAAAGAATTCCGTCCCGAAATTCAACTTGAACCAGACGTCTCGAACAACTGAGGGTAGTTCGCCCTCATATGATCTTCCCGCTCCCAAATATACTCTGGGCCTCGCCTCGAGCTCCATCGCACCTTCACAAGAGTATACTTGGTTTTCTTCAATTTCGGAACCATTCGATCCATGATCTCGACCGGTCTTTCAACGAAGTTTAACTTTTCATCGACCTGAATCTCGTCCATCGGGACATGATGTGTCTCATCGACTAAACACTTACGAAGATTCGACACATGGAACACATCATGAACCCCGCTAAGTTCTTCCGGAAGCTTCAGCCGGTATGCCACTCGAACCACTCTTTCCAAAATTTCAAACGACCCAATATACCTCGGTCCAAGCTTTCCTTGCTTTACGAATCGGACAACACCTTTCCAGGGTGAAACCTTAAGTAGTACTCGATCTCCAACACTAAACTCCAAAGGCTTTCGCCTAACATCGACGTAACTCTTTTGTCGGTCACGAGCCACTTTAAGTCGCTCCTTGATATGTATAATCTTCTCGGTTGTCTCTTCTATGATCTCTGGACCAACTAATTGACTATCTCCAACCTGTGCCCATGCCACTGGCGATCTACATTTACGGCCATACAATGCTTCAAATGGAACCATTTGGATGCTCGTATGATAACTGTTGTTATAGGAGAACTCGACCAAAGGGAGATGAATGTCCCAATTCCCACCAAAGTCTATGACACATGCCCTTAACATATCCTCGAGCGTCTGAATCGTGCGCTCGCTCTCATATTCAAATCCTGCTGCGTGAAGATGTGCTGCAAACTCTTGTGATCTGTGTAGATAACGCTCTTAGTTCTATACAAGTAATGCCTCCAACACTTCAAAGCAAAGACTGCTAAATCATGAGTCGTATAATTCTTTTCATGGACCTTTAACTGACGTGAGGCATATGCAATCACCTTGCCCGGTTGCATAAGCACGCAACCCAATCCTTGTCCTGATGCATCACAATAAACAACAAAGTCATCTGACCCTTCTGGTAAGCTCAGGATCGATGCATTACATAACTTATCCTTCAGAATATGGAATGCTTCTTCCTGTCTTTCACCCCAGACATACGGCCTATCCTTTTGCGTCAACTGAGTAAGCGGTAAGGCGACTTTTGAAAAATTCTCCATAAACCTCCTGTAATATCCTGCCAAACCAAGAAACTGTCTCACCTCTATCGGCATCTCTGGCGTCCTTCAGTTTTTCACTGACTCAATCTTACCGGGATCCACTTGAATGCCATTCTTATTTACTACATGCCCCAGAAAGTGGACCTCTTCCAACCAGAACTCACACTTTGAAAATTTCCCATACAGCTTCTCCTTTCTCAGCAACTCCAATACCTTCTTCAGATGTTCAGCGTGCTCTTCCTTAGACTTCGAATAAATCAAGATGTCGTCAATGAACACAATCACAAACCTGTCTAAGTACGGCCGGCATACTCTATTCATCAGATCCATAAAAATTGCCGGTGCATTCGTCAGCCCAAAAGGCATAACCGTGAATTCAAAGTGCCCATACCTTGTACTGAATGCAGTCTTGGGTATGTCGTCCTCATGCACGCGTAACTGATGGTACCCAGACCGCAAGTCTATCTTAGAAAAACACTTGGCACCCTAAAGCTGATCAAGTAAATCGTCAATCCTAGGGAGGGGATAGCGATTCTTCACTGTTAGTTTATTCAGCTCCCTATAATCAATACACATTCTGAATGACCCGTCTTTCTTTTTAACAAACAATATCGGCGCTCCCCATGGCGAATGACTTGGGCGAATAAAACCCTTATCCTGAAGTTTCTTTAACTGAACGGCCATTTAAGCGTGACCACCGTGTCCACCGGTTTACCGTCTGCAACTAGGATTCCCACTCTTCCAAACGATCTATCTGCATCGAAATCCTTTGCTTTAGATGGTTGGATGAGCTTACCAAATTTTTCTCCAATGGCATTATAAACTTCCATCAAAGATAAGTGGAGAGGGACACCCACTATCTTAACCCAAACGATTCTTTCAAAGGCCAAAGATTGACCTTCCCAAGTTTCTAACCAATGGAACCAGCTTCTCCAAGTACTCTTTTTGTACATGAACTCTTTTGCAAGAGCACCATCTTCAAATGACACAAGACAGCTCAGGCCTCCTAAATAACTTAGGCTGAAACCCAGGAACCCCGCCTCCACCATCGAATCCTTAAGGTTTATTAAAACATCGAGATTAACACACTTTCCTACAAACGCTCTCTTGTGCAAATATGACAATGCATTAAGCTTTGGATCGATCGAGATGACATTCTCAGACCCTACCTGCAAACCAACCACCTTATCTTTGTATGACATTCCAAAACTGGTCGGGATTTTGTGCCACGCTTGTTTAGAAGAGAAGCTTTCGGCGTGGAGTTTAGGTTTAGATGACTGTAAATCTTTCACCTTCACGTTTTCCTCTGCAAATCTCGCTAAGTTGATCTTGAGAAGGAATTTGCCCATCTTGATTTTCCTTAGATTTCTTTCCATTGTTTTGTAGTCGGAGACTCCCTTGAATCTTGCAAAACCGAAATTTAAACCCTCTTTGTTCTTCTTGCATGCTATGTAAACCCCTCCCAGATCTCCATATTCCTTTAGTACTGCCACCAAATCACATGGTCTACATCCATCAGGGATGTTTTCCACGTAAAATTTGATAGGCGAATCTGACTGTTTACCTTCATATCCCCTTTCTTTTTGTTTTCTTTTGCCTTTGACATGCTCCCATTCGTCTTCTTTTTCCCCAGAAACCCCACCAGAGGGCATTTTTTTAGAGAGAGAATTCTCTCACATTCCTTTTTTGCGTAACTTTTCCAATAAAAAAATATATATATATTTAATCCATGATTTATGTCCAACAAAAGTTAATGGGGTTATAAAATTAGATAACTTTCCACCTTAATAATTCTCATAACATACTTTAATCCCAAATTAAAAGGAAATAAAGATCAAAACTCATAAAATTACATGAGTTTTATTATAATCATGAAGAACACAAAAAATCTTCAATTCATTTTTCAGTGAGCCCGACAAAATGAAATCATTTTCCAATCAAAATTAAGATCATTAAGATATAGATTTTAACATAATTTTAATTTTATGTTCATTCCAAACATATTTACGGAACAAACAACAAAACAATTTTAATCTCTTTAAAATCATATTTTCGGTTTTATTCCAAAATAAATTCACGAAACAAAACAAAATAAATACGAATCAATGTGATCGTTATAGAACCATTGGCTCTGATACCACATGTTGGAATAAAATTATATGATTCGTATACAAATAAGTAAATAATGAAAATATGATTAGAGATTACATACCCGATGATCCGTTGGAGGAGTTGAAGAAGTTAGCCATAAGGATTGTCGGGTTCCCAAATTAAGATGATTGTAATAAGATGGGAGTGAGATTCGGTTGGAATAAGAACCGAATTGATGAGAGAAAGCACACACAAGAGTTATGGGATTAAGTGGGTAAGCGAGACAAATGTAGGTTAATGTCTTTCTATTTATAAAGAAAGCATTTACATCTTTAGTCCCTTGGTGTTTAATGTGTGCATAATTAGTCTCTCAAGTTCCAATCACCTAGTGGGAAACCCTATAGTATGTCTATAATAGCAAATACACCCATCGTATATTTACTAGACATAGGGATTTCAATTATCGTCAATTATCATATCCAAATGATAAACGATCAGTGACGGTCACATTTAATGTGGTTCCAACAATGTACTTTACTATTTGAAAATTCAAAAGGTTGGTTTTTAATATATAAAATATTACTTTTTATGCATGTAATAGGCTTTTAATGACAACCCTTAAAGTTGTAGTTACTAGTTAGCATTGTTCTTTTCTTTTTAACATTTTTGATAGTTTGTCTTTTCAGAAAGGTCTAGAGTTACATTTATATTTATAGTTGTCTAATATTATAAGAGGTGTTTCAAGAGGTTTTGTATTCAAATCCAGTTAACTACTTAAATAAAATTCAATGTACCAATCATCAATAGATAGGTTGGTACTTAGGGTAACTTAAGACTTAAAGGTCTTGGGTTTAAATACTGATGTAAGCAAAATGCTCTCAGGATTAGAGATATATGTTTTCCCATAATGGGTTTCCCTTGGAATTGGAGTTGGATATAAGAAGAGACAATACCGCTGAGCCCAGAGTGCCAACCAAAAAAAGAAGTAAAATCCAACGTTTTATAACTCGGTTTTTGAGTTGACCTGGAGTGGTGGCCGGTTCCAATTAAACCGGTTAACTCAGCTAGTTCAACTGGGTTGAGTAGTTAGTGTGCCAAATTCTTACAATCCAATCAAAAATATAATCAAATATTTATAATATAACAAGAAGACAAATTTTACACTTTAAATGTAATAATCAAACAACAACCAACAGTTCTTTAAACATACTATATAGATACCTTTTAAAAAGGAGGCTATTTAACCTCGGCCAACCCGGTTCGGGTCACTTGGTCAACTCGGTTCAACCAAAAACCCGACCGGGTCAAACTGAAAATGGTTCTAACAAAAACAAACAGAAAGGTACCCCGGTTTTTAAACATTAGGATAATCTTAGAGACAGTTAAGGAAATACTCGAAACAACAACGAAATACGGTCAGATACATTCGAGTCAAAAGACTCGCTCTCCCTGAATATGAATAGGAAAACCTCGTCCATTTATTCGTTTACCCATATTATTTAAGGTTTAACCATTGGGTTTTAGCTCAACTGGTACTACCCCGGAAAATGCACATGGGCCCACTAGGATGATTTTAGGTGGATAATAGGTCTCAGGTTCGAACCTAGCCTCTAGTGTGCCATACTAAGACAAGGGAGTTGTCAGAGCTATTCCTTGCGGGCGGACAATGGCTAGTGCCAAATGCACCTGGGATTAGGGTAACAATTTCTGACAGGATAGTCGACACAACACGAAATAAAAGAGTTCGGGATGAAACTAAATTGGTTTGTGTCATAAATGGGTCAACACGACAAACATGTTTAATATATGAGTTGGGTTTTGGTTGACCTTCGTAACCAATTTACAACCGCAAACCCGTAAAAAACTAAAAATAGTAAAACTAAATATTAGAATTTAAATGTTAGTTTCAAAATTTGTAACTAACTTATGTTTTCTTTTAATTCTATCTGTATATTTAATAAGTATACTCAAAATATTTTATATTTCTTTGTAACTGGATCATATTTCTTATTATGTGGATACAAAATATCGAAAATTTCAACTAATAATTGTTAACATGTAGATTTGGATTGGGTCGACACGACTAACTTAATTATTAAATGGGTAGTGTTTGGGTAAAACTTTTAGACACAATTTTTAAATGGGTTGGGTTCGGGTCAAAATGCGAACCCACGATCCGTCAACTCGAATACGATAAGATTGCCACCCCTTGCTGAGGTCAAGGTGTTCCCAGCTATGTACACTTTTTGGAGGGATTATATAAGGTTTAAGTTATAGATTGGTTATATATATATATATACACACACTAGATCTATATCCCGGGTGATATGCGGGATTGTGGAATTAATTTTTTTGGGATATTTCCGATAAAATAAATGAACGAACGATTGATTATATTACAATTAGTGAAACATTGATGTAATTTATATATTATCAAAAAATTGCAAGGAAAATTTATATATAATAAATATGCATGGGAAATTTATATTTATACAATGGCATGTATAGCATCCATACCATTTACGTATGGTAAATAAATACATTTAGCTATATATATTTTTATGTATAATAGTTATCTATTCTACTATATAAAGCATTACCCCCCTTCCCTTTCTCAAATTACAACATTGAACTACCTAAAATACTCCTCTCCTTTGTTTATTTTTCAAAATCTCCACTTGATATACCTATAATACCCTTAATGAAATTAATTTACAACATCTACCCCTTAACTCCTAACATAACTGCATTACCCCCTTTTACATCAATAACTTTTACACCTACACTACTCGTAGCCGTCACCACCACCACCACATGTTGCCACCACCACCACCCGTTGCCACCACCACTACACCGTCGCTACCACCACCGCCTCCACCACCATCACCGCCTTATCGCGCAGGCATTCGTCTAGTAGTTATAATGTTTTTGTAGTTGGGAATTGAATAGTTGCATTCAATATAATTCATTTATTGTTCTTCCATATATCTATTGCCATTATGTTGGCTTAAATGTTAAACTACCATCTCTATAATCCACAACTGGCAAATGACCAGGGACTGTGACGAGGATTTCCTGGTTTTTACCCACAGGTCTTGGGTTTGAATCCTTGGAGTGAGTCGAGTGACAGGCTGTGAGGATTTTTCCCTGAATTCCCTGCGATCACATCCTGCCTGGGTTGCCCGGGGTCTAATAGGCTCTGAGGATCGAATGTTAAAAAAAAAACAAAGTTAATAACAAATGGACATTCTAATTTCATGGGAGTATAATCCAGCCACACAGATTTACACCTTTAATGTAACAAATAATGGGAAGATAACGGTGAAAGGAGTGTAGAAGGTTATGATAGAGGTTGAGTTGAGTTTGCTGTGGCAGGTAAAAGATATGGGGGTAGCATTAAACAATGAATCTGAAGGATCTCGTAAGTTAACGAGGTTGTTGCGAGATCGGTTTGATGAGCCAGAGGTGGATGATGCAGATGCGTTAATGTACCGAGTTATTGCATGGAAATATTGTCCAATATTCCAGAGAGTTGAAGTTTTAAGTAGTGATTGCCATGTTATTGGTTACCGTGTTGATGATTGGCATGTATTATAATCACCTTGGTTATATATATATATATTCCAGTGTATGTAACGAACAACAAAAAATACCAATGGAAATAACATATTTTCTAGTTTAATTTTAATGTAGGCAACATACACGGATTGATAAAAAAAAAAAAAAAGGTATTGCTTGACTTAATGTGACTATATCATACCTTTTAGGAGCAAATATCGGATAGGTTATTTAGAATTTTGAATTATCATTGATAAGTCTAAACTATGATGTTTGTCTCAAACTTCCAACATTTTAATGGTAATAAGTGGGTTGATTGGATAAACACATGTCTTTCTTTTGCTAGAGCATCGGTCTTGATTAATGGCAGTCCTTCTGAGGAGTTTCCATTGCTACGGGGATTACGCCAGGGTGATCCAATGCTCCGTTTCTCTTTATTATTGCTATGGAGGGCCTCCACATGGCAATTGATAATTTGGTTAGTAACGGTTTATTCAATAGTGCTAAGATAAATCATATTTCTATCTCTCACCTTTTTTATGCAGATGATGTTATGTTGGTGGGGGAATGGTTGGATTCGAATATGATTAATATCTCTAATGCACTTAGATTTTTTCACTGTGTTTCTGGATTGAAGATTAATTTCGAAATCTTGTTAGGAGATCTGGTTGTAAACAAGAAACTCTCCCGTTCAAATATCTTGGTATACCGATTGGTGGTAGACTTGGAGATGTGGCTACTTGGGAACCGATTGTCTCAAAATTCCAAAAAAGATTAGCGGGGTGGAAGGCGAACTTGTTATCCATTGGTGGTAGAGCCACGCTTGTGGCTTCGGTTCTTGGTTCAGTGGGTAATTATTTCTTGTCCATTTTGCGAATGCCAAAAAAGATGAACACTATATTGGAATCTCTAAGATCCTCGTTTTTTTGGGGTGGATCCGGAAATAACAGAAAAATGGCGTGGGTGAATTGGAAGGAGGTGACAGCCGTGAAAGAAGATGGATGTGTTGGAATTGGGAGTCTTGATGCTATGAACCTTGCCCTTTTATATAGATGGAGATGGCGTGCTATTACAAAACCAATGTGTCTTTGGACTCGGGTCTTGTCGGAAATTCATGGTAGTGACTGTTTTATTAAGCTTACGACTTCTAATAGAGGGTTATGGTCAAAAATTGTTGAGTCTATTCGGTCTATTCATTCCACAAATCGTGACTTCATTAATCGTGAGATTGGTAATGGGAGAAATACTAAGCTTTGGAAAGATTTGTGGATTGGGGACCAGCCCCTTGCCACCTTCTTCCCGCGGTTATATGCCTTGGAAATAGACAAAGATTGCAAAATAAGTGACAGGTTTGGTGAGCACGGTTGGTATTGGATGTGGCGTATACAAATTCGCTCAGGCTGTGAGCAACAACAGCTTGATACCTTGATCAAACTGATTCCGACTTCTCTTCTGGTTGATAAGGAAGATAGATGGGTGTGAGCTTTGGAAAACAAGTCTGATTTCACTGTGGCTCAGGTGCGGTTGTACATTGACCACAAAAATCTCCAAAATCCTAATCCTATCAAGACTAGATGGAATTCTTTGGTGCCAAAGAAAGTGAACATTTTTGTATGGAGATTGGTTCGTGATTGCATCCCCACTTATACTAATTTGTTTACTAGAGGCATTGATGTGACTACGATTCGTTGCCTTCGCTGCCAGACAGGTATTGAGACTTCTTTCAAAAAATTTAATATTTTGATTGAGACAGGAAACAAAGTAAGAGAGTGGATTGGCTTGGATTTTCCAAAGATGTCGCCTAAGATTATTCTGGCTTGGATTGATGACCAACGATTCCCCAGCATCATTGATACTAGATTGAAGGCTATCATGTTTAGTTGGTGGTGGTTTATTTGGAAAGCGAGAAACAATTGTGTTCACAACATCATTCGGGAAAGAAGTGATGATCTTTTAAATTCGATCATTGCCACATCCTTTCTTTGGATCACCAACAGAAGTAAAAAACAGAACGTTTCATGGATCGATTGGACAGAGAACCCCTTGCGTTACGGGTGATGTTTAATGTGATAGCTGGTATGGTTCGAGTTTATTCTAGGGTGATATGCGGTGTTGTGTTGTGTAGCGTATCATTCCCTCCGGCCCTGTTTGGGATTGCAACAAAAACACCACGGAATGAAAACCGGTGGCGCGGATTCCGCTGGTGGGAGTTTTTCTCCTGTCTCGGTTTTCTGTAATTGGCACGATTTTTTTTACCCCTTTTGCAATCTTAGCAGTTAAGGCTCTGAGGTCGTTTAGTCTATCGAGTTGTTGTTCGTTTTTTTATTGTACTTTTTCGAGTTATTGTTGTATATTTGTACCTTGGTTGTGATCTCTAGTATCTTGCTAGTGGTCACTTTTTAATATTA
>JAOXNX010037870.1:0-15405 GCA_028566075.1 Solidago caesia | reverse complement strand
ATAAAAGGGGATCTTACTATCACATCATCGGCATTCTACATGACCGAAAATAACCTAATACTACAATTGGCGTAAAAGGAGTTCCTTACCTTCGGGGAATCGCCAACAATCATACAAAAACAATCTTTCCGTCCTCAATACCCTAATCCTGAGGTAATCGCGGTTCGGTGATCAATCAATTGGCGCCATCCGTGGGACCATAACTGAAAAACCTCAAACCCACCTTACCACAAAAAGATTCACTAAACCATGACTACCTCGAGCCAAAACACTCCCCCGGTCGTCGCGTCCCCTGTAACGCCAGCAGGCCCAATGCCTCCACCGGCTGGAGGTGCTGGAGAAACGGCGGCAGTAACGAACATAACCCCTGGAGCACCACCTGAATCGGACGCCTTCAGGAATCAGTACAATCGTCGTACCTCTCTTGACCTTAACAGAACTGCCCGATCCACTCCTGCGCAAGAAACGTCACGCTTGGGCGCCAATCGGGCCTCAACCTCAACTGAAGGAACAGATCCTGTCGATGATGCTTACCTCATCAGGAACTATGAACAAATAACAGAAGGCCTAAGGCGTGTAAGGGAATTGGGCTTCGTAAGCGGTGTCAATAGAACTCTCTCTTTTGACAACGACGTGGATGAAGAATGGGAGGTTGAAACCCCAGATGGACAGCCAATACCGAACGCTCATATTCGGAGGAGAATCCCAAGGAATAACCCGAACACTACACCAGTAGTCCCTACCGGTGCTGCTATAACTACCATTACCTCCGTTAGTACTGCTATTGCAACAAATCGTCAGGGGACGAACCACTTGGGCACTATCCGCCCACCAGATCTCTCAACTCTAGGGTCAGCACCCCGGTTCCCATCTACATTGCAAGGGTATGCCTCGGGATACTTCCCTCCACCTTCGGGCTACTTCCAAATGCCTTCGGGATATTTCCAAGGATCCCTAAGTCATCCTACTCCACTTCAAAACAATGTCCACCCCATTACCCCTCACGCAATCGCACAGTCCCCTCAAAATGCTTCGCAAGCACCGATAGTTCAACCCCAACAGAATAACCTACCACTCAAAGGACATTCAACACCAAACTCTGTAGGGATACCTCACTTGGCCAATAACCCGATGCCTGATCAACTCAACGTACCCCATTACCCTTATTATCCACCATGGTTCCCTCCGTATGGCCATTATCCGTGGGGACTCCCACAAAACAACTATGTTGCACCTCCGGTAAACAACCCGAACCAAGGAACCCTTCCACTAGGGGATGGTCTTGACAATTCCCCTCTTATCGATTGGATTCAGCAATACCCACTACCTACGAACATGAAATGCCCCTCCGTATTAGGAACTTATGAAGGAAAAGATGACCCGGATGATTTCTTACAAGCGTTTAGAGGAGTTGCAGAAATGCAAGCTTGGAGTGATCCGGTGGCATGTAGAGCTTTCAGCTGGGTACTAAAAGGAGATGCCCGGGAATGGTACAACGCCTTGCCTAAAGGATCTATCGTTGGCTTCTCCGATCTTAAAGCCAAATTCCGAGCACAGTTTTATCAGCAGAAGAAGCATCGAAAAACACACGTTTCAGTCCACAACATAAAGCAGAAAGAAGGCGAAGGTACCAGGTCGTTTATATCTAGATACACCAACGAGACTCAAGAAATAGCTGAACTCCCAGAATCACAACGAGTCTCAGGCATGATCCATGGCCTAAGGACAGTAGCTCTAATCGAACACCTGAGTGTCGACCTCCCAAAGACATACAACGAGCTAAAAAACAAAGCCCTCATCTGGTTAGATTCAAAGGAAACCGCAGCTAACAGTATTCGTACTCCAACACAAGACGGCGACTCCTCAAGCGGAAAACGGAAGCACCAAGCTATAAGTGGTAAAGAAGGACGAAACAGGTACTCCTTCAGCAGAGACGAAGGTACTAGAAATCTTGCACCACTTGCAGAGCTCACAAAAACGCCGAGGCAAATACTCGCTACGGAAAGGGCGGCAAGGACCTTTGCCTCACCTCCGAAGATGCATAGCAAGGGAAGGCGTGACTTTAACCTATACTGCGAATTCCATGCTGATCATGGGCCTGATACCAATGATTGTATGCAGTTGAAAAAGGCAATTGATGAGGCCGTAAAGACTGGAAAGTTGGCACATCTAGTAGTTGGAGTTTGCCAGAATGCAAAGGTAAAGGAAGAACCACCCAATGAGGCCACCGCAAGAGATGCCCCTGAGGCAACCATTTATATGCTCCATAAAGACATAAAAGAAGAAGATACGCCAGAGTCCTCCGAAGAGCACATCTCCCCAGAAACCATGGCAGTGGAAGGGACCTCCCCGTAGGTAACCAAGACACTAATCTGTTTTTACTCTTTTCTTATTAGAAAGCATCGGATAGTTATTCCTTCATAGTAATGATGTAAACTACCCGGATTACTTAAATAAAGCTTTCTCTATTTTACAATTATTACATACCCGGTGAAGGATCGCTACCTATCACTTTGCTTTTATACCTGCGCGCATAATTTTTATAAGACGTGTAATATTAGTATAATGTATGCTCATGGGGACACCCGCATAACATATAAATAACTTCGTACGTGCTGATTGACAATCACAATCTCGCTACGAAGCACGCAAACTATAAAATACACATGCGAAGGAGTACCTCCGTGTTAATAAAAAAAAAACAACACAAATTAACCCTATGTTCTAAGTAAGGGAATAACTTGGGCGAGATTGATCTTTAACAAAGAATTCAACTTTCCGCCAACACTGTACAGGTGCAAATCCCAACAAAAGTCCAACTCTTTCACCTAATAAGGGCCTACCCTTCACAACATGTGAGCAAGTCACCCCGGTTGGGGTCAACCACATGGTTCTTCTACGAGGCTCATTATAGACAAAAAAAAAAAAGGCAACCGCACACCATATTTATACTTCAACTACTAAGGTGGCCAACATGAACCACCCGCAAGTTACCAAACGTAACACAAGTCCACATACGAATATTCAAAACATATTGTTCTACACCGGCCAATGGCCTCAAAAAACTGTCCAAGCAAACCATAATGGAATCACGCAGCGGAGACATCATCAACGGGAGGATCCTGTGGTGGAATAGGAGCAGAAGAGCCTGGTGGGGCCGACACAAGAGCTTTTTGGATCTTCTCGGGTTTGATAGCAAGGAGTTCATGGTAGGAAGCTTTCGGGTCGGATGACATTTTTTCCACAAACGGGAACTCAGCGCACTTATAATCCTGCATAGCTTTTTCAATCTTTGCAGCCACATCAGGATCATAGTCATCACGCTCTTGTAAGTTCACCAGTCCCTTCTCCCCGAATTCCCTCAAGATCATAGCTCTCTCGTCATCTCTGTTACATGAAATCACTTGCCCAATCCATTGCCCAAGTTCATCGCTGTCCACTAACGCCCTGCACGCATAAGGAATTACCTCTGTAATCAAGCCTGCGCGTTCTGCACCCACTTGATGCACCTTCTGCGTCAACTCCTCCACCAAAGACAGCATCATATCCGCATTCGCTTTTTCCTGGCCCAACTCAGAAAGACTTTGAGCCAATTTGCCCTTCACATCCTTCAACTCCTCATCCTGCACCTTGATCGCAGTCTCACTCTCCTTCAACATCGGTTTCAACACATTTACTTGCTTCATCCCCTCCTCTGCCTGCCTCACCTTCAAGTTAGCCTCCTCAACATTAGCCCGGAGCTCAACACACTCCAGTTTTTTCTGCACCAGTTGATCCCTTACCCTTCTCAACTCGGCAGCAACCTCCACCATGCGGACACTAGCAGCAACACCCAAAGTAGTATGTATATGAAAACTCTTATTAAACGCCTTAACAAACCTCTCATAATCCAACTCTTCCAAACCTCTCATCTCTTCCCTCTCCTTGGGGGTTGCCTGATACCAAACCTCCTCTGAGCTCGAATCCTCTGCAACAATATAAAACACTCATTAGAAGTCACCCTACGTTCTAATTACAAATGCTCAGGGAAGGAAACATACCTGGATCCTCTTCCGCATGCTGCGTGGCAGCAGCGTCCTTGGTTGACTTTTTCTTTTTTGCAGGGGTTCTCGGTGGAAGCCTACGCCTCCTCTTCGCCCTAAGACGGGCAGCAATGGAGTCCTCCACAATATTGACTGGCTCCTCTGACGTCCCTGTGATGATCACTTCTTCCTCACCATGAGCTTTGTCTTCACCACCCTTGATCGCTTCCCCAGACGTAGCCACCCCTTCCACCGGAGGCGGCATAGGCTCCTCCCTAAGCGGTGGTCTACTAGACAGCTTAGCCTCCCCACCCCCCGGGGGAGGCACAACTTGTGAGGCTGACCTAGCAGCTCTGGGAATTCCATCAGCGGCTTCAAGGACTCCCCTCCTCACAAAGCTCATGAACGACATATCTGCACAAACAACATCCCGTTTAGTGTTATCATATATATCCATTTTACAAACTATTCAGGTAGTAGCTTACCATCAATAACCTCCTCTCCGGCAGGAAGGGCGGCAATAATGCCAGCTTTATGCAATACACTCTCCGGATATACCCATACGGTAAAATGGTTTTCACATAGGTTCCTAAACAGTGGCTAGTATCTACACCACTTGGCAACGGATCAATCGCCGTACTCTCAATCACCAAATTCTCCCTATCAATTAACATCTCACAACCCACTGGAAATAAACTCGACCTCACAAAAACGAACTCTTTCTTCCAATACCTTATATCCACACCCCTTTTCTCAAAGCAACCAATGCCCTTTGCCCTATTGGCAATCGTAACCCATTCCCCAGCATCACAGATAGTGGCGAAACGCCTAAAAAGATCTACGCTAGGTTCACCACCTAGGGCACGACACATTACCTCAAAAGCAACAATTTTTGAGTGCCCTTGCGGATGCATTATCGATATATGGCGACCATAATACTTTAACACATCTAGAAAAAAGGTAGAAAACGGATATCGGACGCTACTCACAGTAAAGGATTTTACATACATCCCGACATAACCCTCAGGGGGCGAGGCAACGGTTTGATCACGGGAAGGCAATCGTATTTGGTCTACATGATTCGGGAAGAATCGCTGAGCGAACTCTTCTAATTTGGCTTGGGTTATACTCATTGTTAATGTGCTAATACCCACTTTCGCCATCCATTTTCCTAATCTAGGGTTTCTAATACTCAAATAAACAAAGTATGGGAATATTACCTGTCCTGTACGACGACGATGATTCTCGAAAATTTTTGCCAACACCAACTCCCTCGTAGTGATTATGATCGCCGATAAAGGGGTTTTGTTTGGTAGGTAGCAATATTTATGGGCGGTATTAATTCAAGCCCTAGGAATTATAAATTTAAATTATTTTCCTTTCCTCCCCTTGACTAATTTTTGGTCACCTATAACTTTAAGTTTAAAGTAATGCCCATTGTAGTCCCTCACTTTAAACTGGGGGGCTTGATGACATATCCCTCCGCATGTACGAAGGAATACATATGCGGAGCTACGTAGCAGATGCTAACAATTAGGAGACGATGACAATCTCTCCCTAAATTACCGACACTAAATCCGGAATAAACACCATTCGGATATACATTCCTTAAAAAGGATAATCGGTTAAGGTAACTAAATCAAGATAAGAATTATCTTGATACACCACATCTAGAGAAAAGATAACCATATCATTATCTTCTTCTCCAAGGTAAAAACCACCTATAAAAGGGGATTATACTATCACATGATCGGCATCCTAGATGACCGAAGACAACCCTGAAACCTAATTGGCGTATAGAGAGTTCTCTACCTTCGGGGAATCGCCAACAAACATACAAAACAATCCTTTTCTCCATAAACACTCTGATTCATAGGTAATCACGGTTGAGTGATCAATCACATAGTAAATATGTCTTCAAAAAGGCCCCGTACCTTCTCTATCACATTTTAAAAGTGTAAATTGACTTGTATTAAAAGAAGTTAACTTTTGTCTTTTTTCGTCATAGTTATGGAGTTGGTGCAACTTAGGCTAAAGGGTACGGGGCTATTCAACATGGGGGCGACTCGCGCCATGTGGCGCCAAGTCACCATGTTGAGTAGCCTCAAAAATAAAGGGGAGTGGGGCTACCCACATCTACATGGGTGGGGCGACACGTGACACCTTCTAATCATTGTTTTTATATATATATATATACTATTAGATATACATATATATATATACATATATATATATAATATATATATATATATAATATATATATATATATACCGCGTAAATGAAAAAGAGAGAGAAAGTCAGAGAAAGCCGCCGATCCATACGAGTCGCCCAAAGGGATTATCGCCTCGCCGGGGAACTCGCCCCATACCGGTTAGCCTTACAAATCAATGAAAACGCATCATGGATAAATCTAGTACAAAAGAAAATAATCAATCGGGTTAAGAAGATGATAAGTGGCATTTTTTTTACGATCATTGAGGCCACATGAATTGGAAATATACATTAAATTAGATTAAACTTATGCGTTAATGGATTCAAATTTAATATACAAAATATCTATCTCACACCCGTCGAACGGTTCATGAACTGTTAGTTAAACATTCGGTTCATTTATAATCCTAATTGGTTATAATTTTGCATTATGATTTGAACAATATTCGGTGTAAAAGTACATACTTGAACTTTAACTCTTGTGGTATGTTGAATTACCCATCAATATATAGGTTATGATTTATAATCTTATGACAAATATTTTGTAAATATGTGTTAAATTTGTATGAATTGTGTTAGTCCTCTTTCTAAGAAAAAACTGATGAAAGTACATAGAAACATCTGACTTTTTATTATTTACGTACGTGACCCACATTTTTTAATGATACAATAACCATATTATAGTTTGGATTTTCCGTTTAGATGAAAACAAAAATCAATATTTAGTACACAAAATGGTTATTGTTTTACATTTTATATTTAAATATTCATAACACAAATATCAGTTTTTTTTATTAATTACGTTTTTTTTTAACAGATAAAAAGTATTTATGCAAAAAAATTCATTACGTCACGTGATACAATCAATTTATTGTATTTAATAACTATAACTAATCTACTTTATATTTTGAGATGACACGCCACATTTTTGTGTTTGTTTTTCACATGATACTTCATGCATTCGAACTTTTCCACGACTTTTATTTATGGCTCCATTAAATTTCCCATGAACATGTTCCATTAAATATTTATATTTAAATTTTGATCTTTTTTATTTTTTGAACTACTTAATTTTCAATAAATACAATGTGTTTCTACAATTTATATGTCTACAAATTTAGTACTTTTTTTTTTGAAAGGCAAATTTCATTAATCAACAAAAATATTACATATGATGATATACATTAGGGATGGGCATGGGACCGTACCGGTACCGATCCCGACGGTACCGGTCCCGAAAATCGTCAAAAACCAATACCGGTCCCGATCCCGAAATGGTATTCGGTACCACTCTTCGGTACCGGTACCGGGACGGTACCGGTATTTCCCGGCGGTATCGGGATTTTCCCGGTCCCGTCCTGGTCCCAATCCCGCAAACTACCAAAAATAGATATCGGTCCCGGTCCCGAATGGGATTCGGTACCACCATTCGGTACCGGTACCGGGACAGGATCGGGATTTGGGATTTCTTGCTCATCCCTAGATTTAGGGTGATATGTAAAGGCACTATTCTAGTATTTAGTGAACAAGTCCAGCCCAGTGAACAAGTTGGGCCAAGTGAGCGTAAAGAAATAGATGGGTCAAAGTACAGAAAAAGAAGTTGGGCCAAGTGAGCCTAAAGAAGATGGGCCAAGTATTAAAAAGAAAAGTGTATATGTACCCTTACCCACTGAGGGACTTAAACCTTTTGAGTCACCAAAAAGAATAAGGTGGGTGAAGAAAAAGACAAAGGAGACAAAGAATCCTGAAAAGTGTCCTTGGGTTTTGCTCATAATCAAAAGGTAAAAAATAAGTTACATGGATGGTCAAAACATACAAGGATAAACACAGGTGTCTTCAAGTCAAAAATCATGGGGAATTTCACACAACAGTATCAATGGCTGAGGGACTACCTTCTTGAGGTGCAATCATGCAACCTAGACACAACTGTGAAGCTTGACTTTGAATCACAAACAGTGGTTCCAGAGACTGAATCAAGGACATTTAGAAGGGTATATGTATGTTTGGGAACATTGAAGTCAGGGTTTAAAGCTGTAAAAAGAGATCTTTTGTGTTTAGATGGGTCTTTCATGAAGTCTCCTGCTACAGGGATGTTATTGACTGCAGTTGGTGTAGATCCCAACAATCAAACTTACCCACTTGCTTATGCCATTGTGGAGTCTAAGAGCAGGTCTTCATGGACATGGTTCCTTGAAATTCTTGTTGATGATCTAGGACTGACTCATATGTCCAACTTTACATTCATTAGTGACACGCAAAAGGTAATATTCATAATAAATGTTTACTTGCGCATTTGTATATGTTACAATTGACTTGGTTTTATTCATATTTACTGTTTACTTGCATATTCTTTTGATTAAAAGGGATCAAACCAGCCATTGCACAGTTATTCCCATGTGCTGAGCATAGGTATTGCTTGAAAATATTTATGACAACATGAAAGGGTCATGGAGGGGACAGACATAAGAGTTTTAGCTATATTAAGTATCTAAATCTATATAAAAGTTAATTAAAAATTTTAGTTATTTATGTTATCTTAAAAAATAGGATTATTGAATATAAAATTAAAGCGCCACGTGTCGCTTAAATAAAGCGTCACGTGTCGAGCAATGGATGCATCAATCCTATTTTATTATACTGGTAGATAGATAGATTTTGATAAAATCTTTTTTATACAATTATACACCCTTTTAGTTGGAATCTGTGCATACATAGCTTGAATTATTATATATTTATATTTAGATTATATTCAATTTTTAGTATATAGATCTAGATATCACGATTTGTACATGTTCCATATTAAATTAAAACTAATATATATTCACAGATCATCAGGCTCAATCACGATGGGGTTTAACCGTGTTATCCTCTTCATCTCCTCAATATAAGAGTGCAAACCTACTAAGTTCTCGATTGACCTAAGGTGATAAGAAGTTAACCTAGAATGAGAAAGCTATTTTTCTCTCTCTAGAAGGAACGTGTATTTTTGAGTGAAAGAATGATTCGTTGTGAATTGTGTCCCTGATCCATTTGTGAGGAAGCTATTTATAAGTGAAATGGGTAAGTGGGTGTTTGTCCAACAAGAGTTGTCACCCACTTCCTTATAATGATAATATATATATATATATATGATGGGCCAAAGAGCTTGCCTTGCCTTTCCATGCCTTGCCATGCCCTTGTTAATATGTATGTAACTACATACGTGATCAAGTCCCCCAAGTTTAGACATAAAGAGGTTTCTCAAATATGTTTGTGTCTAAACTTAGAATCATTTTAAGTGAGGGTCTTTGCTTCCTTGATTCCCTCCTAGCTAAGTATGGATCTTGGTGAGGGTTTGTTGAAAATGCCCATTCATCCTTCATTTATTTTCATAAGGCTACGAAGGGCTTTGGCAGCTGACTCTTGTTCAGCTGGTGCCTGGTGGAACTTAAGGCACAAGGCACCTTGCCTGCTGATGGAACTTTTTTTATTGACAATTTTATTAAGTGGAGTGTCTTCATTAGTTGGAGCCTCAGCTCGTGTGACTTAATAAATACCGATACGTAGACCATGGAAGAACACAATCTTTGTCTTCTTTTTTTGTCACGGAGGAACATATGGATGGGAAGATTATTGCCATCCTTATGGATGGGAAGATTACTTTTATTATCCTTTGACATAGGAAAGATTAATCCCAAAAATCCTTATATATTTGTACATATCCCACTTTGTAAAAAATGCGTTATAAACTGTAGTTTATGTAAGTCCTTGGGACCGTTCGATTCACAATTCAACGACTATGTAAGTGCGGAATCCAAACATAATCTTGATTTAAGGTAATTGAATGAATCACATAAATATGAACACGAATTAACAAGAAAGAACAGAAAATATAGAAAGAATTCCATTAACATCAGTCGAATAATTACAAGAATAAATCCGTTTACAATACATCTGATTGATTCCAGATTACAATCAATCAAGACGACTTGTGATAATGAATTACATGGTGGCGGAATGACAGGGTATTGATCACTACCCTGATCCCTATGAATGAAATCGTTAGCTAATCAAATCATCTCCCAGAAAATGTAACCTAAAACATCAATATATAGGCTAGAAAACGGACTGGGCTGTAAACTCGTGGGCCGTACAACACGAACTTGGCCTGGCCAAGTTCGCGCGACCTTGGACCTATCCAAGTTCGCCCTGTTGACCACGCGTTGACCATGCGTTGACCACGCGTGTTTGACATCTTAGCGTCGTAAAATAACAGCCCTTTAATTGAGATGCATCGGACACAAATTGTGCACCAAAACGTGCACTAACAGTTTACTTTATTGAAAGTAGAAAACTTAATTGGTCATCCCAAATTATTTCACTATTTGATAATAACAGAGGCACTAAAGCTTCTAGCAGGGTTAATACCAGCGCCATTAATAGGTATGGTGGCCAAATGCACCATAAACACAACAAACCCAATAGGTAATGTAGCCAAAATAGGAAAGTGAGAGTTACATGCAATCCGCTTTGGGTCAGTAGGAGAGAAAACAATGTAGACAAGTACAAATGTATCAATAATCTATGCACCAGGTGCAATGCCCTTGTTGTAACCTGATGCAACCTTGTATGCACCACCACCTAATTAATTGAAGTCTGATTTCATAAAGGCCTTGACCAAACCCACACCAGAAATTGCACCTAAACTTTATGCAACCCGGTAGCCAAGGGCTCTTAGTATTGACACCTTTCTTGCCAAGAATAGCCCAAATGTAGCAGCAGGTTTAATGTGTATATGTATCTGCACTGATAATAATGCTTGCAGAGTGTTGTGTCCAAATTCAAACTGAGTAAAAATGCAGATGCATACATTGGGTCTGAACAATTACGAAGTAAAAGCCTCTCTGGTTTCAAACCAATAATAACACAGATGTAATAATGTTCACATAATAAGAAAAGAAACTTTACGTGTTACAAGGGTTAAAACCGGCCCTCCCCATGAATTTTCGGGTTCACAAATATAAGACCTGTGAACCAACCCATGTATTCTCGGGTTGACTCGGCCCATGAATTACCCGGGCAGGCAAATGACCCGCTCTTTTTTCTTCTGCATAAATACATATCTACATTTATCATATGGATTAAATGAGCAAGGATAGGATGACCCGTGGGTGGTCTAGGATGACCCGTATTGGTGTAGGATAACCCGGCGGTTCTTTAATGTGTACTTCGAATGCTTGTCTCCAAACGAGTTTCTCCTCTTTTTTTTCCATGTAATGACGTACCTTTTTGGATGTGAAGGGAGAATTAGAAGATGGGCGACCCGGACATTAGTCCAGATTGGAGTCGACCCGCGAATTGATGCGTATGTGTGAGCCCCTATGGATGAAGATACAAAAAGAGTGAAACGAATGTAAATACCCGATAGTGACCTATGCAGGTTGTATCTTAAACGTTGCTTTTTTGCTGGGCTGTATTGGGAGTTGTAGTATAGTTTCAAGTACTACTGAAGAAAGCTATGACTCGTCAGCAAGGATTTGTATTATATACTTCTTTGCATGTACATTAACAAGCTATTTTCTTAAATATATTATTGTCTAAGCGGTTTATTTGTTTACATTGCTGATCCTTGAGATATCGTCGTATATACACAAAGTTAGTCAGGCGGCTCTTTAGGCTAATGGGCCAATTTAGAGCTAACTTTGAGAAATCTCTTTAGACCCGTTGACTTTCATTGAAGATATGATCCAACCAGGTTAAAGGGTCTTCCTAACCTGGTTCCCTTACTCCTTCATTTTAGGTATATATTGGCTTTGTATATATGTATATCAGCTTTCTTGATTTGTATATCTTTTAATCTTCTTCGTGCATACATACTAGCATACTTAGTCGCCTTCTTATATTTATACTTTCCTTCATTGTGTACGTGGCATCCTTGTTTGATACTTGCTAATTGCAAAGATATCTAATTTTGTGTTTATACAATTCAAACTTCCACATGCTTCATTGATGAGGTTGAATCTAGTGCCACAACACCTTTGTACCCAATGATAATTTGGAAGGCAAATGTGATTGGACCGGGTCATCATATCCAACCTGGTTAAGATCCATTCCAACCCGATTGTAGGTTTGTTTAACATGGTTAGAATCCAACTTTTTTACTTGTTGCTATATATATGGCTAACTATATGTATATATAATCTATGCGCAAATGCTTGAAGCCAACCCGGTTTGATGTTTTGGACCTTTTGTTTTGGCTCTGATCTAACTCGGTTAGTAACTAAATGAACTGGAGCCAATCCAGTTGCAACTTAAGCCAACCCGGATTATTGCTAGCCGTTATTTGTTTCTTTTACAAAGTGTATATCTTTCTTCTTTCTTTTTGCAGATCACTTCTTTTTCTTTTTTGGGCGGGAAAAGTTTATCGGCGAGGAGCAGGTGACTGTTCTTTCTTGGGTGGGCCATTGGAGCTAGTTAGAACAGATGATGCATCCTTCCTAAACAAAGCTTCAAACAGCACAACACCAAAGGAGAAGATGTCTAACTTATGAGTCAAATCTCCGGTGTTTTCATAGGCCAGGTCCATATACTATAATGAGCCTTTATATTTATCGGCAAGCTTTAGCTGATTACTTTTAGCTGTAACAGCAAATCCAAAACCATGTAACTCTGGTTCCACGTTTATTGGGCGAATACACATACTATATACATATGTATATCCAACCTAAAATGTATGTATATAATCACGAAGCATAAACATATGCATATATTTCATTTTATTGTACCTGACACTTTGCATGTATGTTAGGCATTGCTCAAAGCCAGCGGGCGGACTAGTAAAGGGTGCCAACCCAGTTTTACTTTGGCCAAGAGGACGACCTGTCTAGGAATTAATCGAAGTCGGAGTTCTCTTTCATATATTAACTCAGACATCTATAGATTGTTGTTGGTGCCATGAGGCCATAGCCATATTTGTTGAGTAACAACACAGAAGCATGAGATTCATGCTCTTGCCCATTTAATCAAATGGGAGCGTTTGAAAGCTGAAAATTTTGTTATTAGTACAAGGAGTCCATAGCCATATTTGTTGAGTAATAGTAGAGAAAGGATGGAAGCTGCCTAAAGGAAGTTTTTTCTTCAGACTTTGGCATTTTGCTTCCGTGAAATCATCCAGATAACTTTCATCTTGATTTATTTCCAAGAAGATGTTTGAACTTCAATAATTTATAACGTACTTGCTCGTGCCAAAGCGACCGAGCATGCATATACGTCCGAAAATCATGCCTACTCTGCCGGCATGATACTGATACCCATGAGCATTACGAACATCCCCCCTGAGCCTTATATCACCAGCCTCAAGTCGTTATAAAAATTCTATGCATTCAAGCAGCAAGTCAACAATGCTCATTGTATATGCAGGGTCTCTAGTTTCTGTTTTAAAGCCTTTCACAACAATTACTAGTACTTTCATTAGTTGATGCTTCCTTATGTACTTGGCAGTACTTCCATTGTCATTAGCCATGAGCAGACCGAGTATCTACATTGCATGTCTGTGGAGCTGAATATTGTGCAAGGGTACAAGGCCTTCCCTGTATCTTGAGAAGAAAATTGAAGATCTATTGGCAACCATCCCAAAGAGTAACTGAAGTGATTTGTCTTCTATTAAACTATGAGCAGCTACAGAATGACTTGCCAACGCCTTCATAATGTGCACAATGCTGCCCTCTACCTAAAGCCGTCGGTCTATACTTGTGTTATCCATGACTTCTGGATCCTTTTCAATGTTGTTCATATACGGATATTATACGCTATATCTTACAAGGTTTAAAAATCTTTAACAGAATTTTGGCACGTTCCAGTTGCAAAATCATTTTTTTAACAGAATAACACAAGGTAATTAACTGTCAAGAAAGCCGTCTTATAAAGAATTCATGAACTCCGAGGGTTCATCACAGAATTTTATCAAATCCACGACACATATGGTTGCTTTAACTAGGTTTTAAGCTATCTTGATAGCATGTTCTACCAGGTCATTACAGTAACAACAATAGCCTAATTTAACAATCATCTTAATTATGGCCATGATATACGGTAAAAAGTTGGATGTTTTTTGAGCAATATTCTTATATGTATAGACCAGGTTATGTGCACCACCTTGAATCACATAACACGCATCAATAACTGGGTCAACATGTGTGACTAAAATCAAGAGGCCTCATTATAGTAGTTAGTGGAACAAGTGGTGTTCGACTTCAACTACATGTCTTTTTAGTGGCATGTTTAAAGTAACAAATGACCAGGTAGTTTTTACAACCCCAAACAATTTATTTCTGTAGATATGGGCCACATGATGCTAACTAGAGCCATAGACTTACAACAATACAGCAAATAGAGCCTTAGAGTTGGAGTATCATTTTAGCACTTCACAAATCAGTAATTATAGCTATATGAGCATGATAAGGCAACCTACATTTGGGAATTCTGGATGATATATGAATAAAAATTAACAAATAGTTGGATCCATGTCACGTGACCATGAATATGTCAATCGGTTATTGAAGTCAAAGTGCTAATAAAATCATGAAGCTTCATTGAGACATTATGTCAAACAGTTGGTGTACCTAGGAAGAATTTAAGAATTCAAATGCTTTTTATGACAGATTGCAGCCTGTTTATAATTTGATTCCACCTACAGTAATTAAACCAGCTGAGTTCCCATCAAACGAGGTAATCGTGGTCATGCCAACTTAGATTTCTACCTTATGCTCCTTTATATAATGACGAGTTTTAAGCCTCAAATCAAGTCTGATTTTAGACACAACAGTGTGGGCTTTTCAATACGAATCATAAGTGAATGATTACTACAAATATAGATTTTCTCATTCTTTATTTACTTAGTGGCTGCTGATGCAACAGCTTCTATGATACAAGCTTTTCCTGCACCTAGTGTAAGCTTCAATAACAACTTATAGAACGACTAATAAGTGTAGATTTTGAAGATTTGACAAAACATGAATGATTGAATGTGTGATGAACAACTTACAGAACCCCGTATATTGTTTGTATGGTGATGAAGACACGAGGCAAATGTTGCTCGGTCCCACGGATGGCGCCAATGTTTGAGCATAGATCGTCAGGCTCAATCACGATGAGGTTTAACCGTGTTATCCTCTTAATCTCCTCAAAATGAGAG
>JAOXNX010037831.1:0-10031 GCA_028566075.1 Solidago caesia | reverse complement strand
ACTGAACCATGGCATTTTACTGATTTCAATGTATAACTGCAAGCATATACACAAATAGCAACTTTAAGAAAGATATAGTTGTGCTTATCAAGTAGACTTAGCACCACTTCAACAAAGATAGAACTTTGTTTACATGTCGCCATAAATCGTCTATTGCCAGAAGAATGTAATGCCAAAATATAATGTAATCAGAAAATGCTATTACTGATATAGTGTCGCGAATAATTTTAGTAGGGACTTTGATAACAAACGACAACGCAAGCTCATAACGGGCTACATTCTCCACAGCTTAACAAGTCATTTTCTATGTTCAGTACTCTATAAAAGGACATTTGCCTTTTATAATGTGTGTTTAGAAGTTTAATGACACAATATCAATTTGTGTGAAGTTACATAATTTTCATTAAGTAGATGGTTAACTTAAAAGAGTTAAAGTGATTAAAAAACGGTTTTGATAAACATAGTTCGTTATATGTATAAATTGTTTGTACATTAAAAATAGCTTGAACCCGCTAGTGCCCAAAAAAGTTAGCATCTTTTGGTGGAGAATGCTTCGCGGCCGCCTTCCAACTCAGTTCAACATTACCAAACGGGCAACCGTGGTATTGATATTCCTACTATTCCGTGTCCTCTTTGTGGAGTGGGTCCGGAAACCGTTAACCATTTGTTTTGTGACTGTAGCATTGTGGTAGAGACCAAATTAATGCTTTCGACTTGGCTCACTACTAACATTCCTGCTGGAAGTCCGCATGAGGTTTTGAATTGGGCTAAGGAGCTACAGGTTACTAAAAAGACCAGGCTTATCTTGGAAGCAGTTTACATTACGTGGTGGAGGGCCTTATGGAAACACCGTAATGAAGTTGTTTTCAAAGGAACAACTAAACCGAGCATTGATGTGTATAATAACGTTGTTTCCTAGTGTTTTTTTTTTAATTGTCGTAGTAGGAAAGATAAACTAGTTTGTCCTCTATAGCATTTCGGCCCCTCACCGAAAGATTTATTAATGCAACTTGCTATTCAAAAAAAAAAAAAAAACATAGCTTGAAAATGTATATAATTTTAGTCCAAAGTCATATCCAGAGTGCTTCTATTATACTTGATTTCTATATTTAAAAATTAATGTAAAGTTGGACATTTGCTTCTATGATTAAGTCTATCCATTGGTTGCTATTTTATGCAAATAACCCTATCTATAATACTGCATAAAAATTAAAAATTCAACATCCCATGTTAAAAGTTAAAAAAATTTGATATGCGATATTATGTTTTTACCCTTACAGCTTAAATCTTAATTGATTCTTACTTTATATATTTAGTCAAACTTTTCATTTTTACAATTAAATCATTTAATTTATTTTAGTTTATATATTTTTAATTTTAATTATGAAAATCACAAATATGCATTACACGACGTATACTTATTTATTTTAACTAAGGGATTAACGACGGGTTCTTGCACGACATATACTTATATATTTTAACAACAGGATTAGCAACGGGACTAACAAATATTCGGGACCGCTGTATTGTTCGGTTACTGTAAAAAGCTAAATTGGGATGTTTATCAAAAGACAAAAAAAAGGACAAAAAGTGACAACTTACAGGGAATGCAAGAGGAGATAGACGGCGAGATAACGGCGGGATGTTGGGAGAAACAAGATGAGAAATTGCATCAAGAGCTACTGATTTTGAAGATGAAGCAATAAATTTCTTAATTAATCTCGATGGATCATCATTATTATTATTATTAGTGGTGGCAAGTGATGTGAAAAACCTCTCGCCGTGTTTGCTCAATGCTGCTGTTGTTGTTGTTATTGACCACGGAGGTGGTTTTTCAATTCTTGATTGATTGCTGGCCATCACCCCCTCTTATCTTCACTTCACTTTCACTTTCACTTACTAGTGGTGTTGAGACTCGATCACTTGAGACTTACAAAAATATAACTTTCGTGTAGAAATACACAACAACCGTACCTAATTCCTGCATAAACCGGGAACCATACCTAATTCCTGCATAAATAGGATACGAAGAGATACCAAAAGTACAAAGACTTTTTCCATAAAAACATCCGACCAAATGGGTAAGAAAAGGTGTAGAAATATGTGTAAGATAGAAAGATAGGAATATCTTGTTTTCCTAAACAATTATATAGGTTTATCTACTTTTAATAATGAATTTTTTTATAATAATTATAATATACATAAAATAAATATAAATTATTCATAACTTAAGTTTTTTTTATAACAAAATTGTTTTATTTTTAAAAAGATATTCAAACAAAAAAAAAGTTAAAATGATGATATAATTATTTTTCAACAACTTTTATCTACATTTGTCAATATACAATATTATGAAACATTTTATTTTAAATGCATATATTTTATACAGTTAAATAGTTATAAAAAAATGTTAGACCTTACATCAATACCAAAATGATAATACTAATCAAACCAACCCTCAAGCATATGACATTGATTGTAAACATATAACACCGACTATAAAAACACAATACCAATCAAACTGGACCTAAAAGTCTAAAACATATAACAACGATTCTTAACATACAACACGAAACACAGACTGTAAACTCAAAGAATCACGACTTACAAGTGGCCTACTATGAAAAATTAATATATTATAGTTATTTATATTTTTCTGCGTATACGTGGGTAAATAATCTAGTTATGATATATTATTAACAAATACAGGTATGAATAAAAGTGTCTATGTTTTTTTTTTCCATACAAAAGTAAATATTTACCACTTTTTCTAAATAAAAAAGTAACATATTTATTATTTTCCTAAAATAGAAACATGTTTTTGCCGAGTCATCAATCCACATGGCTATTTTAAACACATGTATTGTCATGTAGGTAATTAATTAACCAATGAATCATCAAGTTAATCTGGCATCAGTTAGATTGTTCTTATTATTTAAATCGAATTTAACAAATCGATCTTTTTAATGAGTGAACTAGTTGTTTACTCCCGGCGTTGCCCGGGGTCTTGGTTTTTGTATGTTTCTCGTAAGTTTTGTGCGCACCGTAAAGACCGACGCTGTGTAAACTGGCCTTACCCGTTACCCAACCCGAACCGACTTAACCTGTTACATAACCTGACTCGTTATTCGACCTATATTGATTTTTATACCCGAAACGGATTATTTTGATTTGCTTCTGTATACACGGGTTACATGTATCAGAAGGGTGAAATGAAATAAAAAAGTCTTGTGTTTGAACACTAACACACATTCACACGTAGCACCAGTTGATTTCCCAGTTCTTGCGGTTTTTAAGAGTTCCAATGTTACTACTATGATGTCATATGCCCAAGTAGCAAAATTAACTAATTTCACACCATTGGAACCAAATCTAAAGTTATGACCCTAGACGGTTATTAAACTAAATCTTAAGTCTTAACAGTATTTTCTAAAAGGACCATGAGTATTTTAAACCGCGATAATCACATTAGATGGTATGCTTCAAACACCAACTTAAACCACTCCCATCATAATTTTTCATTTTTGTATTATGGGAAGAACCAATCACACACACAGAAAAAACACTTATCACCAGTACCAATGCCAAGCTTGGATTTTATAACATTGGTTTACTACCAGTACCAACTCATCACCAGCTTTATGTATGTATATTTCATGAAACTATTCTAGTTTAGTAAACTAAAACCGAAACTACATATGAAACAGTATGTATGAATGTAATCGATTCACGTTCAGTCTACACATTGCCTATCTCGAACTCAAGCTCACACTGTTTTTTTTTTCTTTTTTAATCAGGTACGGTCGATACAATGTCAATGAGTAAGATCAACAACCCAATTGACGAAGAGAATATCTTTCATGAAGGGGTAAAGAAGGGTAAAACAGTATACTTCCTGTCATAATGCGTGTATATGACTTTTTTGGCTACAATATAAGCACCCTTAAGATATGACACTTCCCCTTTGAGCAGCACCACTTGATTAAGTCAATACTTGGATCTACAAAACACCAAAAGTTGGATAAAATAAGACAACCATACACTTTAAACTTGAAATTTAGTTTAGTTTGTAAGTAATTCGAAACGAAATACCTTATTGTGTAAGAATGTTTACTTGTTCTCTGTACATCTCCTTCATATCCACTATGTCAGCCCGAAGCTTTTCAAGCTACATGGAACAAATAACAAACGATATGCGTCATTTACACAGAGGTGGCTCTTTTGGCCCATTTAACTAGAAGTGGGTCAACTTGGGTTCTGTTTTATCCCATAGAGGTCAAATGGCTCAAATTATAAAATAGCATAAAAGGGAACTGGTCAAATGTACCTCCTCGTCCTGTTCACCCAACAATTCCAATGCAGAATTGTGCTTGCTTTCTAGTGCTGTCAGCTCTGCCTTCAATCCAGGCATCTGAGACACTTCTGACCGTAGTTCTTCACACTGCACACAAATTCATACTCCACCATGAAAGTTATTATTTGCACGGTCTGTTGTTACTTTTATTAGGTTTCTAGAAGTGACGATAATAATGAGATCAGGAAATGTACCTCTGCAGTCATTCCAACCAATTCTAAAGCAAGAGAGTCCCGGATAGATTCCATGGATGCCTAGAGGTAATTAACGAACATTATTACTATAAACTAGAACGTTTCTTGTATATTATCGTAAACATGTTATGTACATTTGCAAGAATATGTTACGAGTCATGTAGGATATGAAAGTTACCAGTCTCCTCATATAAAATGCAAGTTCATCCTCCTTTTGGCGTAGAGCATCTTCAAAGGCATTTGGTGGTTTGCTTTTCAGATGATATGAACTCATGGTAGCCTCTCCGGGATTTCTCCTTTCTGGGAGAGTATCAGATGAGTCATATAAGATACAACTTAGAATCACATATAATTCATGATAAATTCATAGCAACTTTACCATTTTCAAATGAAGATTTCGTTCTGGCTATCGGATTTTGCTCAAGAACAGCTGAAGATTGAAGATAAGCGGCCTTTTCAAGTTCCAAACGAGCAGTTTTTTCACGTTCTATATCCTGTAAGCACCATCAACATAATTCATTTGATTTGTTGATTTTGGTAAAGGAGATTTGGAAATACCAGTATATGGTGCAGTTTTGGTTACCGTTCACGATTATATTGGTTCCAGAAAATATTCTAACAAAAGATATTTATAGATACCAGACAAATAGTACCTGCCACAAAAATTCATGATGGGTGAATGCTTCGTGGAGCTCTTGCTTATGTTTTTGCTTCAGTTCCCTTATCTCATCTTTCAGCTGACTGACATGACCTTCATGAGTATCGGCCTCCTCTTTTAGCGCCAGGTAATCCTGCCTGCTTTCTGCGGCTCTCTGTCTTTCTTTTTCAAGGGACCTCGTTAGTTGTGTTTGCTCAGTTCTCAAAAGTGATACCTGCCACATATTAATTTATTATCTTTATGTATTATCATTAGTATTCTTACCAATGGATAACCTGCCATTATCGTTCTCCCACCATAATCTTACCAATTATCATAAATCTCAATACATCTAAACTACAAAGAGATGCATCAAACAACAGAGAGTAGCACCTGAATTTCTAAAGCATTTATGCGAGATATTGTTAGTGATAATCTTTCGCTGGCAGCACGCTCTTTTTGCTCTGCTCCTGTGACTTTTGCCTCCGCTTCCTGTTAATTTAAATATTAACAACACCAATAACACAAGGATGAACAATAAATTTAACAAGATTTGATAATCATATGTAGGACCTGAAGCCGTAAGTTCAAAGATCTCTCCAGAGCATTCCAAGCGTCTGCCTTTCTAGCAGTTATTTCCTATTACCAAGGAAACAATTAAGGGGGGCTTATTAAAAAATCTAAACAAGGCAAGGATTGGAAACCTTAACAAGGCAAAAAGGAAACTAACATTAAGAGCCTCTATATGCCTCAGAAGAGGCCTGGTAGATTCTTCACATCGATGCTCACTTTCCTGAAGACCCACGATACAGATTGTTGTATTAAATTGTGAAATTGAAAACATAAGAAATGAAAATTGTTTTAAAAGCTGAACACACTTGGTATCGTTTTTGAAGATCCTCAATGTCTCTCCTCCGCTTATCTTCTCTAAATGCTGCCTGCAACAAAAACAAAAATAATACATTTAAGCAACTTCACCAACCAAAAAAGAGATCACAAATCCCGGGTAAAAAGTGCAAACCTGCTGCTCATTTCTGCTCAGAGTTTGCCTTAATTCTTCTAAAGTTTGAACTAGCATAACTAGCATAACTTCATGCTCCAGAGATTCTTTCAGGCGACTTTCTAGTTCAATCCCGGCTTCATCATTTGCCAGTGACTCTGCTAATGATTCAGCTTCTTTGGGTGCAGTTAAAGCATCTGTGTAGAATCCTTTTTGAGTTACAAGTTCAGCCTGGTTTTTCTCTATTGTTTCTTGGAGCAGCTTTTCTGTAGCTGCCTTGTCCTTCTTTATACTCTCAACCTTGTTCTCTTCAACCTAGCAAGTTACCGCAAATGATATATACGTATAAAGGTGGCAAATCTGGGCCATTACCTTATGAATGGGTCAATTCAGGTATGTATGATCTTCAAAAAGTCAAATGGGTCAAATGTAGGCCTGGATGTAACTTTAATGCATATAACCTAAATAATTGAAGCTGCGGGTTATATTTGGAAATCTTTTTTGTTTTTGTTAATAACAATAAAGAGATCAAAGATTCAAACAGGATTTAGAACGAACAAATAGTTTACCTTTCTTAGTCTAATTGTCACTTCTGTGCCAATAACATGGTCAATGCTGTTATATCCGGAAAGAGCACGGATAAAATATGTAAATAGTGCAATGACCGGAAAGATATAAATCACTGCCTAAATTATCATATTCATACCAAATACGAGTTTCCCAATATGCTATAGCTCCGATTACGATACTATGCATAAACTGACCCCTTGCTTAGTGAAAGCAGCAGACAATGTATAATATTAGATGTAACTCAAGTAACTTTTTAACGCATGCCAATTGGTAACTAAAAGAATATATGGTGCACAGAACTGAACGTTAGAAGTTAATGTTTACGTACCTGAGCTTGTCTAGCAGCTCCTAGAAGTGCAGTTTCCGTCATCAACTTCATATCCCTCTTCACCTTCTCCAACTCAGCCACGGAATCTGCATTGTCGGGCCAAATTCTTTCTAAACTTGACCCTTCCTCTTTTACGCCAGCTTGATGTTCATTAGCTTTTGAAACCATCTCACGAACAATCCCAGGAGCATCATCCAAAACTTGTAAACTTGGTTCGCCTCCTTCATCCGCCACATCAGACGACTCCTCCACCGTCTCCACTGCAGAAACTTCCTGCTTGATCTCTTCTTCTTCTTGTCTCTTAGTTTCGTCTTCACTCCTTTGCAAATCAAGAGCCGGGCCCGCCTCAGTTTTCTCAAGAGCAATAACTGCAACTTGATCTTCAGAACTTGTTGGCTCGTGTTCTGTTGACTTCTGATCAGGAAACTCTAATCGCTCAGCAAAATCAACCACACTTGGTTCTTCAACAACACTCGACACTTCTTCAGGTAATGCAACATTTACATCCACGGAACTATCATCCACAAATTTTTCCACTTGCTCATCGTAAATAACATTTCCTTCAACCGACTTTTCCTTCCCGCTGTGTGCGTCCTCTGAAACCAAAACCATATCATTTGCTTCCTGGCCCCCGTCAGCCTTCAAAGCTCCCACCTTAAAATCACCTTTTTCATGTGTAGCATCACCTTGATCACCAGTCTCATCCACTTCAGGTTCCTTAGACGACGATACTGGGGTACTTAAAGTGTCATGGATTTCTACAGATCCAACATCCTGATCAGACGGCTTTACACCATCCTCGTCACTATCATCATCATTATCGTTATCATCTTTCTGACCAATGAACGACATTAAATCCGTAGACCATAACCCTGAACCTTTGACAAAGCATAAACACTATCATCAAAGAACATAACAAAAGGCATATCACGTAATAACATTACGTTTAAACGAAAATGAGGGTTATATTTATTACGATAACAGGTGATATGAGTAAAACAAACTAACTAGATTAGCTATTGATAACCAAACATGAACAAATGAATTTATTACAGAAATTCAAATGTAAGATCACACATTCACAATGTTGGGTCTCATAAAATATGGAAAATGGGTGGATTTATTACAGAATTAACACACAATATGCTACAAATGGCAAACTAATTTAAAATCTAGAGTTCCTGTGTTTTGGATTTTTGATGACTTCAATCAACAAAAACACTTATGTAAACAAGCCCCTGGAATGGCAATTTGCGGATCAGCAATTCAGCTCTTCTGGCAACTTACGGATTTCACTGTATAATCAATCATAACAAGAAATCGTCATTATTACTATTAGGTCTAACTACATTATTAATTAATTTAATAATAATAATAATACGTATAAAATATTTATTATAATTATATAAAAATTATAAACTGACCGGGGAGCGATGGTTCCGCGACGGTAACGATGGGGCTTCTTCACTCCTCCGGTTATCGGAGCTGATTTCCTTGCAGCCTAATTATTAATTATCACCACACAAAAAAAAAAAATCGAACACTAAAACTATACATATATACATACAACAACAACAACAACGGTACCCAATCCCTGCATAAGCGGGGTATGGGGGAGGTAAGATGTACACAGTCTTTCCCCTACCCGAAGGTAAAGAGGCTGTTTCCATAAGGACCTCCGGCCAAAACTGATAAAATACATATATACATACATAAATCTATATCCATATACATACATATATAAATAAAAATCTAAATTATATAAAAATATAGAAACAAATACCTTAGTAGCAAGTTGCTTCCTGGGAACCTTACCACCAGTTATTTTACGAGCAATTTGATTCGTACGAGCCATTTCTATTCAAATGAATCTGTTATTTAAACCAAAAAACAAAAATAATAATTAAAAATCAAACAAAATAATAAATCAAAATAAATACTACTACAATTTGTAAGTATTTAAATTCATATAGTAGTAGTATTATTATTATTATTATTATTATTATTATTATTATTATTATTGTAATTAAAATAGAAAAGGAATAATTACCGAATAGATTGGGGGAAAAGTTTTGAATGGTGATTGGGATATATACACTGTGAATTGAATGTGAATGAATAGATGTTTGTTTTGGTTTCAAATTTGTTGTTAGTATGGCTTGAAAAAAAGGCGGGAAATGCTTATGGTATATGTAATCCGTTCATAGTGTTTTATACGAGTGTGACTATCTACCACCTAATAACATTGGTTTTGTTTCCAGTTAAAAAAAAAAAAAAAAAAAAATTATGGCAAAAGAAGATCTTGCTGTGATTGGTTGGGAGAGATTGACACGGATTCAGGTGGTAATGTTGTGTTTGTTTTGACTTGTTGGGTTTTACGTGTGTTTGAATTATAAATTTTTTTATAAAGGCAATTATCTATACTATTTTATAAAAGAGACGAGTAATGTCTTAAAATTTAACATTTTCATATTTATATTGTATTTAATCTAATTAATCATTTCTATCTTTAAATATTTTGTCAATAAATAACAAACGCAATATAATACACGTGTGTTTAGACAATTTAAAGTCGGAATCAGTTGTCAGCAAATCATTTCTTGTGGGGTGATTTAACTTAAAATTTATATATATTTTAAAATTTAAGAAGTAATCTACCGTCGCACATTGTACGGGTACGATTTCTAGTAAATAATAAAATCTCTAATTACATTATATATTAAAAAGTAACTTTTATATGTGAGGAAAACTTACCGTAGCTAATAGTATAAGAGTATATGCATAAAGTACAAGTTGGTAAAAGTAATAAGCTATCATGTGACGGTGCTATCATAAAGTACAAGTTATAAGGGGGGAGGGAGTGGTCACCATCACTTCCCTCTTCACCTCAAATCCACATCATCATCCTCCAATAAAAACCTTCCAACTCAAAACACCCCAACTTTCAC